>JAOTAZ010000002.1:24772276-24783467 GCA_025629785.1 Erythroxylum oxycarpum | reverse complement strand
TCGACTTATCGGTGCTGAATGCGTGTAAGTCGACTTACCCAATGTACAAGTCGACTTGCACACGACTTACACTTACATCAAGATGGTCTTTCTTATGAAATGTAAGCATATGGTGTCCATTTTAGGATAGACCCTTATCTTTTTTGGGTGCTTTCTCTTATGACTACCTCAAATTGCTTGTCCTTTCTTTCTTTTACTTGTGGATGGATGCGAACTCATGAGTATATCTATGGTTATATATGGAAATCAAAATATGGTGAAGGATTGTTCACGATAGTTGAAGTTTTAGCCGTAGCTTCTCAAAATATGGATTTAAAGAAGAAATAATTATTAAATCTTGATGAAACTAGAAGCGTAATGTTTAAAATCTAATGGGAATTATTAAGGAAACTTAGGAAGTGGGTGTGAAAAATTAGGGAGAAATCTGAAAATTAAGGTCATCTAGGTTTTAAACTTTAAGGGAAATAGTTTACAAAATGGTTGTGATGAAGAGTATATACAAATATAGGATTGAAAAAGAATGAGGCATGATCTATTGCACAAGTGTGTCTTAAACCATAAACTATGTTGGCAAAAATTTTGTAAATCCATAGTTAAGGGTACAAACATATCCCAAATTTGTGGATCCTCGTGTCTTTAGATAATCAAAGACATGAGAGCCATGGATCCTCTTGAAAAAAGTTACAAATTGGTGCCTTATGTCGTGTTCAATAATATGATTCAAACATACCTGATTTTTTATCTTTTCATTGGCCTATTGCTTAGATCTTCCATCTCTAATATTCTTTCTCCTTAAGCTTATATATGCCTTCCATTATATTCTTAACTAAAAAATCATTAAAAAACAAAGGAAAAAGTACCAAAAAAACTAAAGTAGGATGTAAACTTATTCATCGCTAATCAAAACAGTCAAAATCAATTGTCAAATAGAAGTCTAAATTATTGGTCTTTAATGCCAAAAATCAATTAAGCTAAACTTAAAAAGAAATTAAATTTATGTTTTGGTTACCTCCTAATAAGTGCTTTTTAGAAGTCCTTTAGCTAGACTAGCTCCTTAAACTCGGTAACTTATCATAGCAATATGATTGCTCCCTTATTTGTCAATATAAAGAGTGTCATATAAAGGATCATAATCTCTCATTTAAAAATTCTTCTTTACTATTACTTTCATCTTTACTTATCTTGGTCCTTCAACTTCTTTTTTAGTGATTTCTTATAAAATATTAGAATTTATAGTTTATTCCAAGTATTTTATAAAATAAATGGCATCTTACCATTTAATAACATAAGTTCTTTATTTCTAATACTAAGTATCAATTCATCTTCCCTAAAATTAATTATAGCTTTTGTTATAGTTAGAAATGGTCCTCCTAATATTAGTGCATGAAATTTTAAATCCCTTAGGTCACCAAACTCTAGTAGTATAATGTTTTAGGGAACTTCGATGTTGCCTTCATTTAATTTTAACTCAAAAATTTCCTCCTTATGGTCCCTTTTTTAATTTTCTTCTTCAATATCTTCTTTGTACTTATCTTAAGTACTAATGTCTTCCTTCTTAATTTCTTGAAATTATGTAGTGGGGTAAAGGGTTCTTAGTTTTTACTTCCTAATGGTTTCCTTACTTTCCATCTTCTTCCTCAATGTTATTTAATATCTTATCTTTAAGGGTATCCTTCTTCACATATTCCCTAGGATTATGTATAGTGTCACTAGGTACAGTGTCTTATGGTCACTATACAACTACCTAAGTTAGTTGATCAAACTAAAATTTAAGATTCCCTGTCAAAGCTTTATGAATCTAAAATTAATAAGAAATCTCTAACATGAAGTCTATCCTCAAATCTTTTAGACTCAAATGATTCTATTTTTGAAAATATTGTTAAAGCTCAATACAGGTTGTCTTGGAGCTTGTTGATTAATCTAAGAGAAATTTGGATAATTTTTAACCCCAATTTATAAATCTTATTATATGTGTTATTATGCATATAAAAACTTCCTGTAAAATACACTAGCTCTACTAATTCTACCATAAGATACCCAATTTGGAACTCCATTACTTGATTTCCTTTTTAAAAAATTTGTAACCTATAACTTTTTTTATTTTTTATAGAGAGCTCATGTAATTTTCTCGTTATACCTCTATACATAACCAAAATCTCTAAAATTCACGAACTTGCATGACCTGCGAGTAATGTAAGGGCTGTTGCACACCGGTGCATCCATTCTCTGCTTCAATACTCCATTTTAGGTCGTGTGTTCATTTGAATTCTTCTACTTTAAGGCAATGATGGAAATTATACTCTGTAAACACACATGGAGAAAATTAAGTACTAAATATACGATAAAAGTATAATTTGTCAAGCAAAAATACATCAAATATGAGGTATAAATATGATCAATTATGCATTTATCAATTGGCGAAAGAAATTTGTGAGAAGTTGAAGGTTTTTAACATTATTATTGAGCTATTTTATGGTAAAATTTTTTGAATTCTTATATTTATTTATTTATTACAACTATAAGATGAATTTAACATTAACGATGTAGAGAAGATATGAGAAAATTTGACAATTATTAAAATGTGATTGGCAATACTAATGACAATCACCATTATTTTAGATTTGAGGTACAAGATTGTTGTAATTGAATATTATTTTAGGAAGTTGTATGGTCATGTAGCTTCAGTATATGTTGATATCATTAGAAAGTTGCGGTTTCATTTGCTTTATTATTACTAATTAATAATGGGTAATTATTTGGCTCATAATAATTCAATCAGATTTAGCTTTTATTAACAATCCTCATGTTGGGGCCCGATCTCGGAACCGGATCCCAACCGAAAAAACGGAACCAAAGCGAACAATGTCGAAACAAAACGAATCAAATCGGAGGACGAAACAAATCAGAAAACAATGAAGCAAAATGAACGGATCGGAAAGATCGGATAACCAAATAGTGAAAGAGAAAATCGAAGGCGGAAATCACAGGAACGGACAAATTGCGGAAGTGAAAACAAAAGCACGGATAATCGAGAAACAAAATGAAACTAATGAACGGATCGCGAAGCGAAACTAATCGCATCGAATCGAAAACTCGGAGCAATCATCTAACCAACTGCGAAACAAAATTGAATGCAAATCGCGGAAGTCGAAAGAAACGGATTTTGAAGCGAAGCGAATCGGAAAAGAAATCGAAACCGAAGCAAAAAAAGTGGTCAATCAATTTGAACCGAAATTAATGTTCGACATCCGGGTAACGAAAAATTGCATAAAGCGTCGTGTTGGAACCCTACGACTAATCCGAAAATCCAAAATCCGGTATAAAATTTTTTTTCTCATAACATTCTTTCATCTTGATTCAACCTTATTCAAAACAAAACCAATCCATATTATTTCCCTTTTGGAAAATTCATCCTCATGCACATTTCAATTCATAACATTTTTCTTAAACAATCATACCTATCCCAAAAATTCATCTTTTAACCAAACAAAAATCTTATTCTTATTCTAATTCCTTCTTCAATCAATATTTTTCAAAAATTTCGGCAGCATAACGGCTGCATTTTCATAATCCCAAAAATCTGCAAATGCTTAAACTCACTTCTAATATCCCAAAACCAAACTCCAACTCATTGGACCTCCTGTTTGGAAATCCAAACACAAACAATGCAATTCTATGCCTAACACTTCAATAATTCTCATTCATAATCATATGCAAGTCCCATTATTCAGTCCAATTCATAATCATAAGTAATATATATACAAAACCATAAGCCACGTTTATATTCAATTCCATTCATATTCCATAATCATATAGCAATTTATGTCTCAAATCAATACACAATCCTATAATCATACACAAAATCAAATCCATACATAAATTCAAAAATTTATTTACGTCATGAATTAAATGCTTACAAAAAGCTTGGCATTCCAATGCCATATACAATACCAAAAATTCCTAATACAAGAAAACTCAAACAAACGAAATCGAACAAGGGTCTTGACTTCCTTTCATCCGATCTTCTACTCGAAACCTGGAGATGGGGGTGAAAGGGGGTGAGCTGATAGCTCGTAGACAACATATTTATAATTTGAAAGATAAGCAAAAACTATTTTGCAAAAATTTTTTTCAAAAAACTTATTTCTTAAAACTTTCCACATTTTCAAACCATTTATTTTTAATTTCCAAAAATTTCTCGATTTCAAAACTCAATTTCTCATTTCTCAAAATTGTCAAAATTTTCACAAATCATGCACAATTTCCAAAAACATGATTGCTTCACATAATAAATGCATCACAATGTAAATAAATCAAAAATCACATAACACTTCAGAATAGTTTGGTTTCGGTCCAAACGGAACGTACTGCACATTCCCGCATAGCGGCCCTGTGCAGCCGTGAACTTAAGGGAGTCTGAAATCGGAGCTTCAGCGCCACTAGCAGGCAGGCGGGAGAAGCCTTTAAAAATGAGACAGTGCACTGACTCTAACTTATGGGACCTAACCAAATCCACATAACACATTTCATACCCGAAAATCAAATTGCCCGAAGGCACATTTCAAAACTTATTTTTCATACCGCGTCATATCAAACACATTTCATTCATAATTTTCCCTAAATTTCAAAATTCACATAATAATAAAATTCATAAATCAAAAAGTCAATCATAATCACACAAATTCATACATCAAATGCACAATCATTTACAAACACGGAATGCCACAATTTTTCATAATTTCTCAATTCAATCATAAATAAAGAATTTCATAAATTTTTATCACTTTAAAAAAATCATCAAAATCATTTTAAAACAATAACTTTAATCATTCGAAAATCATAATGTCAAACATTATTAAAATTTCATAACCCAAATAAATCAAAACTAATCGATTCTTTTTCTCCTTAATTTTCTTAAAGCACAAATTCATCTATAACACCATTCATATATTATTTTAATATTTCTAATTTCCACAAAAACTTCAGGTTCCAATAGAGAAGTTCTTAAATGGTAAATGAGTATTATGCCAATTTCTATTATTGCAACAATATCATTATATTTGTTGGTGGAATGGTTAAAAAGTAAGCCTCAACACTATGACAATGGATCAACTGACTTTTCTAGTTGATAAGCAAGTAGCAAAATTGTAACGGATATTAGAAGTATACGAAGATATGTTTTAGGAACCAAGTGGTTTACCTCCATCAAGGTTCCAAGATCATAAGACCAAGCTAAAGAAAGGAGTTGAAGTAGTAAACTTGAGGCTATATAGGTACATTGGGGTTTATAAACAAGAGGTATAGGAGTGAATGGAGGAAATATTGCAACAAGGTATAATTAAGGAGAGTGTACATTCCTTTACTTCTTCAACAATCTTAGTTAAGAAGAAAGATAGAAATTAGAGGACTCGTCAAGGTCGTTATGAGTTATTGGTAATGCTATTTGGCTTAATTAATACACTAACAACTTTTAAAAGTTTTACAAACTTAATTTTTAAAGATAACTGGAGGAAATTGATGTTGGTGTTTTTCAATGACATGCTCATATATAGTAGGATTTGGGGACAACATGTTTGCATCTGAGGGAGGTACTATAAAAATTGAAGCACCAACAACTATATGTCAAACAATCCAAGTGTTCATTTGCTATAAGAAAAGTGAAATATTTGGGCCATGTTATCAATGCAAAGGGAGTGGCAACTGATCATAAAAAGATTTAAATTATTAAGGAGTAGCCTTTATTGCAAACTTTGAAGTAACTTTATGATTTCCTAGGATTAGCTGGGTATTATAGGATATTTATTAAGGGGTGTAGACAAATTAGTAAACCATTCACTTAATTATTGTGTAAAAATGGTTTTTTTTATTCACATAAAGTTATATTAGCTTTTTAATTGGCTCAAGGAAGCTTTGGTGCAAGCACCAATTCTTGCACTCCTAGATTTTGATAAACCTTTGGTAATTAAAGATGCATTAAGAGAGGGAATTATATCAGTCCTTACATAATAAGGTCATGATAAGTGTAAATTGCATCATGTTTTAGGGCATAATTTGATATGTGTTTAGTTGTTAATTCAATCATTTAGTATGTGTTTAAGTTAGAATTGTGTTAGTTATTTATGTTTTAAGTGTTTTATGGGTTAGTATAAGTCTTTGAGCTTAAATATTATATTTTTGAGGTACCTTGATGTGTTTGCTAGTGTTTTAGGGTCAACATCGAAGAACGAAGGAGTTTCAAAGACATTCAAGCGAAAACAATGGCTCACGATCATGGCATGTCAGCGCACGATTGTGACAGAAGCACTAGAGTTGGCCCACAATCGTGCCATGCATGCCACGATCATAAAAAAAGCCTAGATAATGGCCCATGATCATGTCTTGCATTGGCCGGATACTAAAAAATGTTAAGTTTCGAGAAAATGTTTAGACCTTTTAGATCCCTAAAAAATCCTAGAGTTACCCAAAATATAAGAGGATATTTAAAGAACAAAAAAAGAGGCAGAAAGGGAGCTGTTGCATCAGCCACCTTGAGAAACCGTAGAGAGAATTCATCGAGAGATAGAGGAAGAAAAGAAGCGAGATAGAAGAGGAGAAGTAGTTGACTTGAAGTAATTCCTAAATCAGGGGGTTTCCAGTCATCGCTGCCTCCCATCATCCATTTTAGATTGTATTTCCTGTTATTTTCAGTTTTATCGTTGTATACAATTGGATTGAACAGTTGATGATAGGATCTAAAATGTCAAGGATGTTCTAAACTCACCTTCAAAATTTTATTCTTGATTTAATAAGAATATGATTGTTATATGTTATTTAGATATTGTTGTGGTTCAATTCTGCGATTACATAATTTGATAATAAATCGAGATGGTGAATCGAATGAAAAACAATTAAATTGGACTATGAGAGTTAGGTGATTTAATCAAAATTATAATTAAATCAGATTGAGAAATTGTGCAAAGAGAGATCTTGCATAGGGTTTTGATAGTTTTTAGAACTAATTAGGGTTTTGGATAAGTTGTGAATTGAGAGATTTCAGCCTTCATAATCTGAGTAGGGTTTATAATTTAGGGTTAATGGTTATAACTCGAGAGAAAGTAATCAAACCTAGGATAGTCTAGAACCAATAATCCAATAATTCATAATCAGTTAGGTTAACATTAATGATAAGTAAAATTTCCTTCTCTCAATTGAAAATTTTTTTTAGTTGATTCTTGGGAGTGTTGCAATTACTTAGTAATTAGTATTTTTGTGTTTGATTCTTAATTTGATTTATTAAATTAAATTCTCATTTTAGTTTCATTGCATTTTGAATTACTGTGATTCGTGTCTGGCCTTAGATTTTAGTATTATATTAGATTCGTGTCTGCACGACTCGTTTGCTTTGTACCTAAGATGACGATCCCACGAGGACGAATAATTTAATCCTAAAATCTAAGGCCAGAATAATTTACATAAATTCAAAATATAACATAACTAAAATGAGAATTTAATTCAATTGAGGAAATCAATTCAAAAATTAATCACGAGAATATAAACAATTTAGCAGTTGCAACACACACTCAAGAATCAACATATGAAATTAACAGTTGAGAGAAAGGGGATTTGTGAGGCCCCAAATTATACCCTAGTTGAAATGTTTTTTTTGAAAATTTAAAAGTATTGAATAAATGGAAAATAATGATACAAAGTCTCTTAATCTCGGTAAGAATACCCAACTCTCAAACCCAACGCATGTGTGCGTTTTGACGTAAACAAAAGGATACAAAAAAAGTCAAACCGGGATACTTGAACTGGCTATGCATAGGCGAAAGGGAATACTCCAATTTAGGGCATAACGAATCGAAACTCTCACAACCCACCCAGAAGCTACTCGATTCAGAAAGTCAGAGGAATGGGTTAGACGATGACGCTGGCGCTTCCCGAGCTCCTTCTTCTACCGCACCTTGGGGAAATTTCCTACGGTAAGTCCAAGTGATTGCATGATGGAAGAGTCTACTCAAAGTTGACGATGGTTGATTGTCTTGCAAGAGAGCTGAAATATGGGCTTCCTTATTTTGAGCGTGTCTTCCTCATTTGTCAGCCTCAAAAAATTCAACATCGATCAGAGGAGAGAAGGAGGCAGCTACGTTAAGGTTAGTACCTAACTTGCACTGTAGATTTAATGAATTGATTGCCTTGTTGGAGACTAGATTCTCCAAGAGAGAGCTAGTCCCCTGCTACATTTGGAGTGCAGCCGAGTAAAGATCAACTGTTGTCTGATGCTTCTGATGATAAGTTCTAGAGTTGAGGATATAAGTGTAGTCTTCTTCTGGAACCTTCGTAGATTTCTTTCCCTCCAAATTTCTTGAGAGCAAGTAGCCACTGAAATGAGGATAACTGCTCTGTCAAAAGTAGAGACAGATAGATGAGGCAGTTCCAAAAGTAACTCATAGAGCCTGTTCGACAGACGGGCTTCAGTACTCAATCTAAGGATCCTCATCCAGATCTCTGTGGAGTAGACACACTCGAAAATATTATGATCTCTAGTCTTTTCCTTTTGATTACAAAGAATACACATCCGTGAATAATTTAGGAATTGAAGCCGATCCATGGTACTGAGTTTATTCAGCATGACTAACCATAGAAGGAAACTATGTTTAGGTTTCAGAAATTTTTTCCAGACTATAGAAGACCAATCAACCTGAGTCAAAGTACCCCTTAACCGTTGCTTGGCTACCTGCATTGTGATGTTTGAGACTGGAATTCCCTGTCATAAGAAACAATCCTTTTCACCATGCCTACTGATTGGTGGGATGGATAATAATCTGATTTCATCCCTAGAGAATAACCATCTGCTGTTAGCTAGGATTTCTTTAAGCTTGGTATGCCCAGGGAATCTTACCAGAAGGGTTCTCGCCAAAGGGTTATGGATCAATGCACCTTGGCCTGTCCAATTATCATGCCACAGAAATGATCTTTCCCCATCCCCCACTCTACAGGACATATGAGGTTGTACATCTTCTCTCAATTTTAAAAGCTGGTTAAAGAACCAAGTATAACGATTGTTGAGGGATAAATCCCAAAAACACCTCCCATTCAGCATATAAACATGAATCCATCTAATCCACATTGATTGCTTATCACTGAAGATTCTCCAAATCCTTTTAGCCATAAGGAGATGATTCTTTTTGGGAATTGACTCCAACCCCAATCCCCCTCCTTCCTTGGGCTGACAAATACTCTTCCAATTAACCTTAGCTTTCCCTTGTTATCGTCTCCCCCAAAGGAATTGCTTCATCAACTTCTCAATTGTTTTGATAATTCCTTTGGAAAGGAAAAGGTAGGAGCACCAGTAATTGTGCATGGAAGAGATGGCTGATTTCAATAACTGAAGCTTCCCACCATAGGAAAGAGCTCGATTTGTCCAGGAGGCTAGCCTTTTCTATATTTTTTCAATTAACGGGAAGCATTCGCAGTACCTGAGTTTCCTAAAGGAGATTGGAATACCTAAGTAAAGGAGAGGGGGATCCTTAATAGCCATTCCAGTAAGTGCTTGTAAAGTAGATGTTAAGTGTTCTGCACTTTTTGAAAGGATAAGGTAGCTCTTTTGAAAGTTAATGTTCAACCCCGACATGTCCCTGAAGGAAGTGAGGGTTTTGATCAATAGGGAGACTGAAGGGACATGTGCCTTGCTAAGGAGGATAAGATCATTTGCAAAACACAAACTAGTTAGAGAAATCTTTTTACATTTTGAGTGAAACCTGAAGCCGGAACCATCTTTCAACATGTGCTTCAACATTTGAGTAAGCACCTCCATACAAATAAGGAATAGGTAAGGGGACAAGGGGTCCCCTTGCCTAAGTCCTTTCCTCCCTTTAAAGATCTCAATAGGACTCCCATTAATTAGGATTCCAAAAGCTGTGGTTGTAATGCATTCACGGATCTATTTTAAAAATCTTTGAGGGAAATCCATGATCTCTATAGTTAGTAGCAAAAAATTCCAATTCACACTATCAAAGGCCTTTTGAAGGTCCACTTTGATAGTGCAGTTGTGAGGGTTTATGCGTCGGTTGTATCCCTTCAATAACTCCTGAATAAGGAGGATATTATCACCAATATCCCTATCCTTCATAAAAGCTCCCTGATTCTCACTGATGAGGGGTTGGAGGGCTTCCTTCAACCTATTGGACAAGATTTTAGCAATAATCTTGTAAAGAAAATTAGTGCAAGAAATAGGTCTGAAATCTATCCAAAAAGAGGGGTTAGAGTGTTTAGGAATAAAGGTAATATAGGTTTTGTTGATTTCCTTCAGCAAGACCCCCTTATGGAAAAATTCATGCACTGCTTCTTTAACAATCCCTCCCATAATAGACCAAGATTTCTGGTAGAAAAAACTATTAAATTCATCCGGTCCCGAGGCTTTTGAGCCATTCATCGCAAAAATCACACTTTCTATTTCTTGGTCAGTAACTGGACTGATTAGGAAGGATGCCATATATGTTGTTGATGAATGCATCTGTGTATAACAATTGGTATCAGAGCTTCATGGTCATTTGATTTTAGGGCTCGTTTTTTGTACAAAACTGTTTTTTTTTTCAAATCGTTTTTTGGCACAAATGACTTCGAAATAATGATTTGAGGTTCAAAAATTGTTATTGGTTATTGTTGTTGCCTTTTACTTTTGTTTTGGACAACAGAATCACAATTTTTGGTTGAGATTTTGAAAGGTTTCGTGTTGTTGTTAATGGCCGAAATGAGTTTGATATTTTCAGATTTTGGAGCATTTTTGGATAAAATGGATATGGGAAATTCATAGAGCGTGAAAAATGGGAAAAAAAAGGCCTCTAAAATCGTTGGAAACTGAAAGCCAGAGGAGGAGCTGTCATCGGGTTAAGGGTCAGGGATAACCTAGACGACGTCGTCTTGACCCTTAACTGATATATATATTTTTTATTTTTAAATATTAAAAAGATTTCTGCATAATGCATGTAGGGAGCGCGCAAGGTCCTTTTTGGACTTTTTCATTTTTCTCCATTTTTAATTCTATTTTTCCATATGTTTATGCACAACATTAATTAGTAATTTTTATTTGATATTCTAATTGTTTTAATCTTATTGTGGCATAAATATGATTATTTGTTGACAATAGTGAATGTTTATTTTTACCTGTCGTAGAATTGAGCATATGAAACTATTTATGATGAGGAATTTT
>JAOTAZ010000002.1:24739279-24751960 GCA_025629785.1 Erythroxylum oxycarpum | reverse complement strand
CTGGCGTTCGGGAAAGTCCCGGGAACAAAAATTTTTGTTTTCCGCTGCCTGGACATGTGATGTCCGTCCCGGGATTTACCTACATTCCTTACCTAGTCTACACTAATAACCACTCAATTTACTCAATATATCAACCACCCTAAATCAAGACCTCCACTTGAATATTTATCCACAAAATGACAGCAACATACAATTCATCATCCATCATGTTTTTACACTTATCTAAACCTCCATTTATTCCACATTTCACTTCTGAAACACCCTAAATCACATTCATCATATTCAACATCATTAATCATCAACACAGGCAAGAAATTCACACACTTATATACCCAAAACACAATTTCCATGCAATTAATTTCAAATAACATCAAAAATGATTTATTTAACTACAAATCCATGATATTAAACACAATTCTTACCTAATTAAGCTTCCAATTCTTTAAATCTTCAAAACAACCACAAAAACTCTAACTCCCTCCAACACACACGACCATCATCATCTTTGAGGGGGTGAGGTTTAGGTTGGATTTTTCATGAACAAAAGAACAGAAAGCAAGGTGGAAGAGAGTATAAAAGATGGTCAAAAGCAAGAAGAAGCAAGGAAGAGGAGAAGCTACGAAAAAGAGAGAAAAAACCACCAAAACAACTCCAAAACCTTTTAGGAAAGAGAGCATAGTGAGAGAGCAAGAAGGAGCTTCAAAATTATTAAACAAATGGTGGTTTAAGACATGGCTTGGCAAGTGACAAGTGTCACTTGCCACATGTCCAAATTCCAAGCATTAAACTTTGTTTTCCTTATTAAACTAATCCATTTAAACCCACATTTCCAATGGCTCTAATTAATAAATCCCAAAATCATTTATCTAAATTTCCATTGCCATTGGACAGTAATTTTTACTACCGGTAAATAATTATTTTGCCCCTTGGCATTTTTTCTAGTCCAGAAATTACCCCGAAATTTCAGAAAAATTTCTAAAATTCTCTAAAAATTCGAAAACCACAATGACCCTCTCCAACTCAATTTTCCATGCACACAAATCACATTTTTCACAACAATCACATTTATTAACAATTATACCAGGAAATGTTATGAATGCATGTACAGTCATTTTCATGTGCAAATTTACTATTCACGTATATGTGTATACTGTAATATGTATGAACATGTAAAGGCGTTTCTAAGCACTCATTAACCACTCTGAATTACTATTTTTGTAAGATCTCATGTCAGTTGGAAAGGAGAACGAAGCACCCCTTATAAGGGTGTGGATACCTTCCCCTTGCAGACGCGTTTTCCATGCCCTAACGCACCGGATCCCATCAGAACTCCGAAGTTAAACGTGCTAGAGCCAGAACAGTACCAGGATGGGTGACCTCCTGAGATGTCTTGTGGAAAAGCAAAACTGTGAGGATGTGAGGCCCTAGAGGTCGAGGCCCAAAGCGGACAATATCTGCAAGCGGGTGGGTGCGAGGCCCGAGAGGCCGAGATCCTGTGGATGGGAGGCCCGAGAGGCCGAGGTCCTACAGATTGGTATCAGAGCCAGGACCCGAGTCGTTGTGCCAGCGAGGACGTTGGGCCCCCTAAGGGGAGTAGATTGTAAGATCTTACATTGGTTGGGAAGGAGAACGAAGCACCCCTTATAAGGGTATGGATACCTTCCCCTTGCAAACGCGTTTTCAATGCCCTAACGCACCGGATCCCATCAGAAATTTGAAGTTAAACGTGCTAGGGCCAGAGCAGTACCAGGATGGGTGACCTCCTGGGATGTCCTGTGGAAAAGTAAAATCGTGAGGGTGCGAGGCCCTAGAGGTCGAGGCCCAAAGCGGACAATATTTGCAAGCGGGTAGGCGCGAGGCCCAGGAGGCCGAGGCCCTTTGGAGGACGCGAGGCCCGAGAGGCCGAGGTCTTGTGGATGCGAGGCCCGAGAGGCTAAGGTCCTACATAATAACTTAAGGAAACATCACACAAACAAAGAAATAAAATGGCTATAGATGGAGTCATATAGGCTCAATCCTCACATTGGCTAAAATGAAAATTCATTATGCATCTCTACATTACCTCATTGCTCAAGTGTCAAATTCTTAGTAAGCTTATGCAACCAACTACTTTTCATCACTCAACATGGTTCACTCTCTACTCAAGTAGCTTGATCCGAGTTCATGCATGCATTTAATCTCATTCCACCTAGCGTGACAGAATCTCATGAAAAAACAAATCAAAATGATTCAAGTGTGGTTCTATTGCTAACACAAAACAACATAAAACAACAACCTAATATGCCTAAAACATTCATCCTAATTAAAAAATATAAATTATGACTAAAACAAACTAAAACAATGCAATTGACAAAGCAAATGTCACCTCTCCACACTTGGACAACACATTGTCTTCAATGTGACAAGGAAACCACAAAAGGAAACCAAAACACAAAACACAACATCAAACAAACAAGCAAGTAAAACAACTAACAAGGTAAATAAAACAACGTAAAAAGTAAAAGGTAAGAAAACTTCATGGAGATTATGGTGGCGAAGGCACAGGGGAAGCGACTTCAATGTTCTTCATCCGGATGAACTTAAGGAATTTCTTTTTGATGTACTGCTGCTCCTTATGCACTTTTCTCATCTGGGTTCCAATCTCATTAATTTTTAATGTCATTTGTTGATGGTTTTCGGTCATTTGGTTGAGGATTTGCTAGAACTTGTCGACATTTGCTGCTACGGTTGGTTCGTCTTCTATTGCTTCTTCTTGGGACTCTAGGGGCACCTAAGAAGAGGATGGTTAAGAAGTGGCTACATCCTTGGCCTTTCTGTTCTTAATAGTAGTGCATGTCTGAGGATTTCAGAGCTTCATAGAATGGGGCTCTGAAATTTCAAAGCGTCTCAAATAAAGTATATCAAACATATTAGGTCTAGCTATGCACATACCATCCACATGAAGATTGTAGTGCAAAGCCAAAGCAGTAATAATGTAAGTCATGCCAAAATATGAGTTTTTTTAGTAATGGAACCCACAATAGATCGAAAAATGCGATAAGAGATATTCACTTTAATTTTACGATCCATGCACCAAAGAAAGAAAAGTTCCTTAGCCGAACACTTGTTGCTTTCAGTTTTGTTAAAAACAATTAGGCACATAAACTTGTGAAAAAGTAAGTGCTCGGTGCTACGAATCAAAGTATTGGGCACATTCCTAGAGTCAAAAGTGTTTTCACCCATAAGGATCTTCCAATAATCATTTACATTAAAATCATCATGGTCATCTAAAACTTTGGTGTTAGATAATTCAAAGAGCGTATGGATGACAATATAAGCTACCCTATATGCATGGCCACCTATCCTAAACCAGAATATGTCCATTTTAGTATTGTAGCGCATAGTGGTGAAAACTTCTATCGTCATCATGGGAGTATGTCAATACATCACAATGACTTAAACGATCCTAACCAATATTTACAGCCAACCTTTCAATGTTATGCCTTCGTCCTAGATTTTGTAATAGGTTAAAATCAAAGTACCTAGGAGGCAATAACTCTCTGTCCTTAAAATCCCAGAATCTCATACCTTCTTCTTCTAAAAAAATAGGGAATGAGGGAGAAAAGTGGCCGCCATATCATATTTACCTTCTCTGAAGACTTAGAGGCACGGTTGGTCGGTTGGTTTACTAACTAGAAGCTTCCTTGGGGCCATTTAAGAAGAAAAATCTGCAAAAAGAGTCAAGAGAGAGATTAACATGTTTTTGAGAGAGAAAGAGAAAAAACTTACCAAATCCTTGGATTCTTGAGTGGGTAATGTGAAATAAGTGTTAAGGGAGTGAATAATGATGGAAAAAGTGGAGAAAACACCAAGATTGATTTGTGAGGATTAAGTGAGTGGGTTTTGGGTTTTAGAGTGAGAGAATGTGAAAAGATAAAGAAAGAAGAAAGAAGCAGGGGTTTTTTAAAAATTCTTCAGGCTGGGGATCCCACGATCATAGGAATCCCTATGCTTCCCACGATCATGGGTTAAGGTTCCAGAAACTTTTTGAAGAGCTTTCCCATGATCGTGGGTTAAGGTTCCAGAAACTTTCTGAAGAGCTTTTAGGCCCATTCTCACGATCGTGGGCATTGTATAGACCCCTAATCTTGATTTTTCCAACTTTTTAGCCCTCTTCCAAGCTTAGCATGCATTCCTAACGCTCAAGCAACCTGTAAACACATCAAAATCACCTAACCAATAAGAAATTTGAAGAGAAAACAAGTTAAAAATCAAACAAAACCTAAGTAAACACTAAGAGGTCATAACAAACTCAAACTAAACATAATCAAAACCAAACAAATTAAACAAACAAATGAAAAAAGATAAACAAAAGAAAGGTAAACATGCTAAGTTAAGGTCATTAGCTTAACCATTCCACACCTATTCATGAAAGAGTGGAAGAAAGGAAAGAGATGACTTCCCTTTCTTGTGAGTATGTCCCTCCATAGTATGGCTTGCACCTATGCCCATTGACCTTGAATGCTTCACCCTTGTCATTTTCCAACTCCAAATCTCCATGGGGAAACACTTGAAGGACTTTGAAGGGTCCACTCCATCTTGACTTGAGCTTTCTGGGAAATAACTAAAGTCGTGAATTGAATAAAAGTACCAAGTCCCCACTCTTAAACTCCTTCTTTTAATGTGAGCATCATGCCACTTTTATGCTTTTTCTTTGTGTAATGCTGGACTCTCTGAGCCCTTTTGTATTGATTTGTATTTAGAGATACTACTGTATCTTGATATATACATGATAGTCTAAGAGTTCAAAGATGTATTTAAATCCTTTTGGATATATATGTTGGTGATTTATGATGTTATATACCCTTACATGAGCTTAGAGTTCATCGGTATGTGAAATTTTGGAGATTTCTGACATATATGCTTCTAAGTGTGTAAAACTGAGTCCATTGGATGGATATGACCCTGGTGGCTGAGTTAAATGTGTTCTAATGCCTTAAAGGTGATTAGACATGATTTATAGACTTATAAAGTTAAGGGACTTAATTAGTATTTTCAAAAGTGCGTGGACCAAAATAAAAATAAAAGTTTTGATCATTCCCAAATTTTGGGCTTAATTGCAAATTTAGGAAAAGTTTGGAGGATATAATGGTAATTTCATAAAAATTAAGGGCAAAAAGGTAACTTCACCATATTTGGTAAAAGAAAAGCCAATATTCTAGACCCTTCTTCATGTATGACCGTGCACCCTACCAGTAAAGACTTGAAAATTTTTGTTTTAATTAAAAGAAAGGAAAATAAAAGAGACGAAAGGAGGAGAAGAACCCATTTTTGGCTATCACTAAAATTCTACCATTCTTTTTGATTCTCCAACCTAAATCAGGTTGTTCTAAGTTAATTTGGGATCAAGGAACTCAAATCTATCATTAGATTTGAGAAATTCTCAAAGGATTTTAAGATATCACCAAAGGAAGGTTTAGGTAAATTTTGTCTCATCTCTCTCTACATTATGATTTTGAGTTTGCTGTTAAGATATGCATGAAACATGGTTTATATGAATGAAATGAGTCATGGATAAGTTTCCTTAAGCCAAACCCGAAATGTTCTCTTTTTGGTGAAAGTTTATGAATTTTTTAATATCTTTTGAAATTGATGATTTAAATGAATTCTATGGTGTTAATTGTATATGTATAATGTGAATTGATGACAAAAAATGAAGAAGATATATATTGGATAAGGCTTGGTCAAAATTATGGGAGAAGAAATGGATTAATGTAATAAGTTGTATAATTATGATAAATGTGACTTAAATGAAGGGAATTGGATTGAATGGAATGGTGAAATGTGTTGTTGTTTGAAAGTGTTTGTTACATAATAAGATAGGTGCATGAATTACTATGATAAAGTCTTGAAAATATGACTTAAAAGTCATGCACATTAGGTGTTTGATAAAATGCCTAAGTGAACTTCGCTTAGGATTTAAGGATTCGTAATGATATGCATTAAAAAGCGACATTCATGTATACTTAGAGTAAACTTGAATTTTGGCTTAGATTGATGAGTAATGGCCTAACGTGTTTGGATAAAAATGTGCTTAATTATATTTTGAAATGAGTAAGTGTTGGATTAAAGGCATTAAATGCCTTGAAAAATGCAAAAGAAAAGCTAATATGAATAGTAAGGGAAGTAACCATGTGAGAAGCTTAATGGCCGAATCCTATAGCTTAAAGATAGTGATATTGTGTTTTATACACTTATGTGATGGTATATAAATATAAGATACACGTTTGAGTAGTAAATAGATTGTATATTTTTATGTATAAAGGCTCAGAAGTTGTGAATCAAGGAACTTGTACCGACGATTGTTGAAGTCAAGGGAGTGTACACCTTCTTTTGAGGTGGGTTGGGGAAACCGTATCTCTCAAATGAGATTAGGACATCCTAAGGCATGCATGATGACTTGTATGTAAATTTTGAACCTAGGTAACGCATAGTATAATTGAATCTCAAATGGATGCGAATATGCTTATGTATTTAAAAAACGACATTGTTTTGAATAACATTATGCACTTAGAGCGCAAAAGATGACTTTTATTGCATGAAATAATGTTATAAAATCTACATATGCATAATCGAGTTATGTATGGCACATGGTTGTGTTCTCTTTTAGCTTGAAGCCATGGAAAGGTTCCATTTTGTTGGTTGGACCGATAAATAAAGGCATGGTGCCTTAATTGATTTTTTGTACTTAATATTTGTATATGATTTTGTGATTGGTAAGGTAACGAGTGGCCAATCGTGTGCTACGCACAACAGATTAAGCGACCCCCGTACCCTTAACGCTGGTACATAAAAATCAAGTCCCTGTATTGACACCTTTCTACAAGAAATGCGGGTGATTTCATACCTACGATCTAGTCATCGACGAGGTCATCACCTAGGGTCATGACGCTCTTGTTGACTATAGTTTGGACTCACCACGGATGAAAGTCGAGCCAACACCGAAACTCGGTAGGTGTGCACGCTAGTTTGGCTGACTAGTGGCGACACACATGATTGTTTTGGCCTATTATGAGATTTGTTTTTCTAAAGAGATTTGTTTTATACATGTGATACTTTTCTACTTTTGTGTACGGGAACTAAAACTTATGCTCACCAGATGGGTGATTAATAAGCTAGGCCTATATGGTTCCTAACCAGTATAAGTTGAGTCATAGGCTAGGCTTATGTATTTCTATATCATGTATGTTCAATCCATTGGTTATCTACACCGTCTTGGTGTGTATCGAGTTCTATTTGCGATATATATTTTTTCCTACTCACTGAGTACATAGTGTACTCACCCCCTCCGCTTTCCAATCATGCAGGTTAATTTAGTGAGCTTGAAGCTCTGAGTGGATCGGGTGGTCTTTTGCCATTTTCGGGACATTACCGCACATGGGTAGTCTCTGTTTTGTACTTTTGTTGCATAGTGGCTCATGAATTGTTTTTATTAGGTTGGTTATGTTGATATGTTTTATGATTTTATAAATTAACTCTTGACTGTCTTGTTATTTGTAAAAGAGCTTATATATGAACCTTTGGTGCTGTCATTGAGATTCCTTTAAGTGGACTTAAAAGTTTACAAATTGTGGTAAAATTTTAATGTGAATATAGAAGTGTATTTAAAACTGATTTATAGGTGTTTTGATTGAGTTTTGGAATTTTTAAATTACAGCTGTTGTGCTGCCTAAATGTTTTCAAAAAGATATTTAGTTAGCCTTACGTAGTCGGATTAAGAGTACCATGAGTGTCCTTAGCTCGGTTATGCGGCGGTTATCATGTGCCTGATGTGGTACTAGGTCGTGGCACTTTGTATAACTTAGCATTTTCATAAGCATCAAATCTTAACTCTTCAATTTCATCAAGTTGTAACAATCTCTTCCCACTCACAAGCTTCCAATCCATATTCAACTTCTGAATTGCCCAATAGGCTCTATCCTCCAACTCTAAAGGTAAATGGCAAGCCTTGCTATTCACAAGTCTATATGGAGTAGTACCTATGGGTGTCTTGAAGGCTGTGCTATATGCCCAAAATGTATCATCTAACTTCAAAGCCCAATCTTTCCTTGAATTGCTCACTAACTTCTCCAAAACCTTCTTCAATTCTATGTTCACCACTTTCACTTGGCCAATTATTTGTGGATGGTAAGGAGTCATCACTTGATAATGTACATTGTATCTTTTCAATAGAGCTTCAAAGGGTTTGTTGCAAAAATAACTCCCTCCATCATTGATTATCGCTCTAGGCATCCAAATCTAGTGAAAATCTTCTTGATAAATATTTGCACCACCTTGCCAACATTGTTTAGAGTAGTTACGACTTCAACCCACTTCAAAACATAATCAGCTCCAACCAGTATGTATGTGTTACCTAAGGAAGATGAGAATGGTTCCATAAAATCCAAGCCCCACACATCAAATATTACCACTTTCATAATGTTTGAAAGTGGCACCTCATCTCGCTTTGATATGTTGCCCACTCTCTGGCATCTATCACACTATATCACAAAGTTTCGGGCATCCTTAAACAAACTTGGACAATAAAACCCACATTTTAAGATACGAGCCATCATCTTGTTCGCTCCATAGTGTATTGCATACATAGAACTATGACATTGAGTCAAAACGTCAAGTTTTTCATTTTCAGAGACACACCTGTGAATCACATTGTTAGCACAAATTTTATATAACATAGGTTCATCCTAAATATAACAAAAACACTAGAATAAGAAATGCCTCCTTCATTGATATGAGAGATCAGAAGGAAGAATAACACCTGAGAGGTAGTTTGCAATATCTGCAAACAAAGGATGAAAAGGATTTTCTACCACCATTAAAGCCTCATCAGGAAAGCTCTCCTCGATTTCCTCTTCTTCTTCATGGTGCCCCCTTCAAGTCGTGATAGGTGATCCGCTACAACATTTTCTGCTCCTTTCTTGTCTTTAATTTCAACGTTGAATTCTTGGAGCAGAAGCACCTAACAGATGAGCCTGGCCTTGACATCCTTCTTGGCAAAGAGATATCACAATGTCGCATGATCTACAAAAGCAAGAACATGTGAGCCTAAAAGATAAGAACAAAATTTCTCACATACAACAGTAGGCAACTCCTTATTCGTAGTTGTGTAATTTAGTTGTGCTCTTGTCAGGTTTTGCTTGTATAGTAGATGACGTGCAACTTCTTTTCCTTTCTCTGGCCAAGGACATAACTAATGGCATGATCACTTGCATCACACATAATCTTAAAGGGAAGAGACCAATTTGATGACGTTATAATAGGTGTTGCTATAAGTGCCTTCTTCAACCTATTAAAAACATCCAAACAAGCATCATCGAACACAAGAGGCATATCTTTAACTAATAAATGAGTCAAGGGTCTATCGATAAGAGAGAAATCTTTGATGAACCGTCTATAGAACCCTGCATGACTAAGGAAGGCTCAAATGCCCTTGATGTTAGTGGGAGGTGGTAGCTTTTCAATCACTTCAGTCTTATCTCGATCCACTTCAATCCCCCTACATGAAATATTATAGCCTAATACAATCCCTCTTGGATCATAAAATGAAACTTCTCCCAGTTCAAGACTAGATAAGACTCTTCACATCTTTGAAGTACTCTGTCTAAATTAAACAAGCAATGGTCAAAAGAATCTCCAAAGATAGAGGAGTCATCCATAAATACCTCCATGAAGTTCTCATTCATGTCCACAAATATGACCATTATGCACCTTTAGAATGTGGCAAGTGCATTGTAAAAACCAAAATGCATCCTCTGATAAGAGAAAATTCCATAAGGACAAGTGAAAGTGGTCTTCTCTTAGTCTTTCGGGTATATAAACACTTGATTGTCCCTGAATATCCATCAAGAAAACAGTAAAAAGAATGGTCAGTCACCCTCTCAATCATTTGGTCCACAAAAGGTAAAGGGAAATGGTCTTTCTTGGTGGCCAAATTGAGCTTCCTATAATCAATACACACTCTCCATGATAGGACCCCGCCCTTGTGAATCACGCGCTAACGTCCTACGTGACATCTAAGCGCGCATCCCATAAGGTTGGTGTGCTCACACCAAGTTAAACCTCAAAAACGAACTCATCTCACTTACTTCCGAACAGATTTTGGGATAGCTCATAAAGGAATTTCAATAAGAATTTTTCACAACATTTGTTCCTCATTGCCTTAAGTTTCTAACGACACCAAAAACGCTCAATTTGGTTCAGAAATAAATAAGTATTGGCCAAAACACTTTCGGGATAAAATTAAACCGAGACCGAATACCACACACGAATTCACTCCAGAAATTGAAAGTCTTAGGGCCTAAATTGAAATATAAATTGTAGCTCCATGTCTTTAGTTTGTTTAGCAACAAAAATCAACTCAATTGGAGCTCTACAGATCAAGATATCACCAAAATACTGAAGTCTGTTCAGAAAAATATCCAACTCATACTCTTTTAACCGATCCTCTCACTTTCATTCAATCCATAAATTTCAAATTAATATCAAAAGCTGTAAATTTTTATGGAGGGGTAGAGAAATGTCTTAGAAATCTAACGCTTCAAAAATCAGTTCAATCGGAGGTTGGACGAAAAAGTTATGGCCAAAAGAGCGGAGAGAGGTCGGAATCGGAGAAGGAAATCAAAAATTGGCCGCTTTGCAAGTTCGACGCGGCGTGCGTGAGCGCAATAGCGCCTCGCGGCTGCGAGGGGCACGCGCTTGCGCTCTTAAGGAGTGCGAGGCCAGCCTCCTGGGTTGGCTCAATTCGACATCCTAACTTCAAAATTTCTTAACTTCTTACTCAGAACTCCAAAATTTGCAAATTTGGTATCAATGGAAATCTAAAAGGAAGTTCTACAATTTCCATGAAGGACTTAAAAACCAATTCAGCCTCTAAAGGAGTCAAAATTTACCCCAAAGTGGCTGTCTGATCAATGTCACCCTACACAGCAACAGAACTCCTAAACATCATAACTTTCCACTCCATTGTCCAAAAATGTCATACTTTATATCAACGAAAAGATAAAAGGATAATCTAAAACTGTAACACCCGATATCTAGTTTAACCAGTGCACCGAAATAAATCAGTATTTAAGACTGATGTCATTAAAAATCACAGAACAGTGAATAATAATTTTAGTGACATCAAATTAATGATATATGATATTTTTTTCGGTGGTCACAGGAGGTTATTCGGACAGATGTTTAAAAACTAAAACAAGAATGGCGTTTTTGTAAATAAGTGGACTTAAGGAGTATAAAAGGACTTAGTGGGATAATAAGACAAAATTCATTGTCTTCTTCTTCTCCCTCAGTCACGACAACCACCATTGGAGCTCCTCTCAAGCTTTTTCAATCCTTGTAACAAGAAGAAGAAGGTGAATCAAGCCATTTGGGTGGTCTAAAAAGGTAAGACTCCACTCCTATGCTTAGATCTATGGATTTAAAGCTTGGTTTTCTCTTCTTTGTGAAACCCATTTGAGGGAATGCATGAGTTGGATGATTTGGATGATAGATCTGTGTTCTTTGATGTCCAATAACACTTAAACAAGAAGAAATTTCGTGTATTTGGTGATTTGGGGGGTTAAACCAAAACCTAGGGTTTTGAAGGTTGAGCTGTCATGGAGACAGATTCGTGACTCTCTTTGTTCATTTTTGTTGAGCTATTTAACGTACGAATATGAAGACACTCAAAACATAGACGTTTTAGATCTACATGTATAATATCGCCATGAATTTTTCCACGATTATAGGGTGAGCCATATAAGAGTAATAGGCCCCGAATTGGTACGGGTTCAGAATACCAGCGAGATTAAAACGAGAACTGAACGTTAAATATTTGAGGACCATAGAGTTCGAATTTGATGTTGAGTTCTTCTTAAGAAATGTTCCAAAATGTGTCATATAAGTTATGAAGACAGGGCATTCTAATTGGATGAGTATTCTGTTAGATATGTCCGAATAAGTGAAGCATGTTACTAACCTTAGAGTGACAGATGAGAGCAGAAATAGGTCAGGCTTGTAAAAATCACAATAAATCCAATTTGCATCTTTTTTTAGTCATATTTGGATATGTGATAACCATATGAGTCTATTGAAAATGAAGCTTTGAAGCACTTCAATTTAGGAGGAATGATTGAGTTATAAGGTTTTAAGTCGGTAAGGGTCCAACTCATGACTACATGTTAAAGCTGATTATAAATGGGAGATTTGGATCTCCTTAATGACCGAATTTGTCGGACCCCGCTCTCGGAGCCCGACTGTCCCGAGACAAGAGCCCTGACTGAAGCCCAGTCCCGAGACCTGAGCCTTGCTGACATCCTGAAGGTGAATCTTACGGCCAACCTTAAACCCAAACTACTCTTGAAACAACCCAAAAACTAAAGGAAACGACTTTCCCATCATAAAACGACTTACAGGGACAGATAACTCAAGTTATGGGACTGATAACTCGAGGTATGAATACTGAAGACTGACAACTCGAGCTATGAGACTGATAAATCGAGTTATGCAGACTGACAACTCGAGTTATGAGACTGATAACTCGAGTTATGCAGACTACAGACTGACAACTCGAGTTATGGAGCAAACAACTCGAGTTATGGAGCAAACAACTCGAGTTATCTAAGAGCGGAGGTTCCGAAAACTGAAACAACTCGAGTTACA
>JAOTAZ010000002.1:24641267-24664930 GCA_025629785.1 Erythroxylum oxycarpum | reverse complement strand
AGCTTTCAAAGTGGTATTGAATGGCTTTGAGTTTCATGTGGGTAGAAATGCATAATGAAGGCTGTTGAGAATGAGTTTAGTTCTGTGGTTGATGAGTTTTGCATGAGTGTTCGGTTGTGAGGGGTGGATGAACAATTGCAGTAGTGGAGTAAGTCAGTAGTAGAAGTTAGACGTGTCAAAAAGGGGGGGGGGACGCGTTCGAGCTCCGTTCCAGGAGCTCGACATGCGAGTGTTCCAAGCGCTCGGTATGCGAGTGCCAGGGGACACGCCCGAGCCCCGTCTTAGGACCTCGGTAGGTGAGTGTTCCAGGAACTCGGCACACGAGCGTTCCAGGCACTCGATGCGCGAGTAGCCAGGTGCTTCGAGAGTGAGCATCCCAGGAGCTCGGCAGGCGAGCATCCCAGGAGCTCGGCACGCGAGCATCCCAGTAGCTCGACACGCGAGCATCCGAGGAGCTCAGCAAGCGAGCGTCCCAGGAGCTCGGCAAGTGAGCATCCCAGGAGCTCGGCCGGCGAGCGACCCAGGAGGTCAGCATGCGGGCATCGCAGGAGCTCGGCATGTGAGCGCTTGCTCGGTACGCGAGTATGCCAGGTGCTCGGCATGCGAGCGTCCAAGGCATTCGGCCAGTAAGCGCCAGACGAGTTATATGTCCTATAAGTCAATTTATGTTAGGAAAGCTAGTTCCTTTTGAGCGAGCGTCCTAGACGCTCGACATGCGAGCGAGCAGGTGCTTGGCCAGCGAGCTCCAGGCAGGTGCTCGACCAGCGAGCGCCAGTTCGGCCAGTGAGCACCAGATAGGTGCTCGGCCAGCGAGCACCACCGAGCACCAGACAGGTGCTCTTTTGTTTGGGTTGCTTCAAGAACAAATTTGGGTTAAGGTTAGACAACAGTATTCACCTAACGAGTGTCAGCCAGGCTCAGGTCTCGGGAATGGGTCTCAGTAGGGTTCATTTCCCGGGACCATCGGGCTCCGGGAGCGGGGTTCGACAGTTGTATGGTCCTATACACTATCATGTAAGTTATATTATCATCATTTCTTTCTCCTTTGTCCCATATCCATCTTAATTCATCTCTTTCTAGCTCCAAAAAGAAAAAGAGATTGAAAATCAATATTATGGCTCTAAGGATATGTTTTAAGCTCATTTTGTTTTTTGTTCCCCCAAGTTGTACCTAAATAAAAATACAAACAAAATAAGTATCTTAAATACAAAATAACATTAATCACTAAGCATTAGGGAGTAAATATATAGTCAATCAAGCACTTATCAAATTTTCCCATATTTAGCTTTGGACCATCCTGAGGTAAAATGAAAAAATCAAAAGAAAAAGCAACATAATTCATCCTTTTCTATATTTATTAAGAATAGATAGCTAGAAGATAAGAGGAATAAGATAGTCGTAAGATAAAAGGAATAACTTTCAAAACGATGGTAAGAACTAATCATTCTATGTTTTTACTCATGATCAATCAACAATCATTCCCTTTAAAAACTGAGCAATCTAAAGGTGGACCTTCACAAGTTGAATAAAAATAAGATACATCTATAGGTACACTGAAACATCATTTATGATCAAGACATTCCATGACTTTGCATATTATTTCAGTTGTCCACCATTAAAGATTAATATGAATAATCATGAATTAAATGATTTTTTAAGATTGTAATAGGCGCTAAATGTTAGGGTGAGAAATATTTAGATCATATAGTTCAAAAGCCATCAAAACTAATGAAGTAGAAAAATCACTCAATGGAGGACCAATTACAAAAGTTAATATCCACTCATAACTACATACCATCAGCTATGATGAATGCAAAAAGTTTGTTACATAGTTTAAGTCTAAGCCTTCACATTATAAACCATATGAAGCATAAAAAATTAGGAGAAACCACTCACAAAAATTGATGATAAACAATCCATTCTAGGCTACCTTTCACAATAACCTCTCCTGTATTTGCATCATAATCAATTTACCCATTTCATCCAACTTTAGGAGAAAAGAATAACATGAATTACATTGCAAAACAAATTATTTTCCTCCTTAATAACTTTTTTATTGTCTTTTGCTTTTATTTTGTAATTTCTTCCTTTTTTCAAATTTTTTAGGAAAAGAATTTGAATGAAACTATATCAATGATAGAATTCATTAATAAGTGATAAAAATCATTTTCTATCAATTGTAACAAACCTACATGTATGCATACCCCTACACTTATTGTCACGACCTGGTATCACATCGGGCCCATGACAATCACCGCATAACTAGCCTAAGGACACTCAAGGCAATCTCAACTCAATGCAATATCAGCAACAGTATCAAAAGTTCATACATATAATCTTTTATAAAACATAAGGCAATCAAAAGTTAACTTACGAAATCCTAAAGCGTATTTACATAAACACAATTCATGAGCCACTAAATAACAAAAGTACAAAATAGGAAACTACCCACATGTGGTAATACCCCGAAAATGATAAAAGACCACACGATCTGCTCAGAGCTTCGAACTTACTAAATTAACCTGCATGGTTGGAAAGCAGAGGGCGTGAGTACACTAGGTATTCAGTGAGCAAGAAAAACATATATCACAAATAGAATTCGACTCATACCAAGACGGTGTAGATAACTTATAAAGTGAATATTTATTGCATAGAAAATACATAGGCCCAGCCTATGACTCAATGTATATTGGTTAGGAACTATATAGGCCTAGCCTATTAACTCACTCATCCGGTGAACATAGGTTCCACTTCTAGTAGACAAAAGCGTAAAAAACATCATATATATCAATCAAATCTCGATAGGAAAATCAATATTAGGATAAGGCAAAACAATCATGTGTGACAGCATTAGTCAACCAAACAAATGTGCACACCCACTGATACTCAGTGTTGGCTCGACTTTCGTCCATGGTGAATCTGAACTATAGTCAACAAGAGCGTCATGACCCTAGGTGATGACCTCGTTGGTGTCAAGACCTTAGGTGTGGAATCACCTGCAAGTCCCATAGAAAGGTGTCGATACTACAACTAGACTTTCAAGTACCAGCGTCAAGGGTACGGGGGTCACTTAATCATAATAGTTTTACCCAGCTTACGATTGGCCAATCGTTTCCTCACCAATCACAAAAATCATATACAACATTTAAGTATCAAAATCCATGGAAGGCATCAAGCCTTTATTTATCGATCCAACCGATAAATGAAACCTTATTGTGGTTCTAAGCTAACAGAGAAAACATACACTTAGCATATATGACTCATTTGTACATATGTAAATTCGAAAACATTATGTCATGCCATAGAAGTCATATTTTGCACTCTAAGTGTCAAATTGTTCAAAAACATAGTTTCAGAAAATAAAACATTTTTCGTTTACACTTCGAATGCAGGTTTGTTGAAAACATTTTTCGTTTCTCAAAAATACGAAATAAATATCATTTGCTCTCCAAAAGAAAAGAGTTATTCACAACAAAGTTGTTTATTTAATACACAAATGTATGAGCATCTATTGGAGATTAAATTGTAATATGCATTACCTAAGTCCAAAATTCACATACAAGTCATCATACATGTCTTAGGGTGATATAATCCTATATGAGAAATATGATTCCCCAACTTACCTCAAAAGAAGGTATACACTCTCTTAACTTCAACAATCCTGGGTATGGGCTCCTTAAGTCACTGCTCCTAAGCCTTTATATATAAAGTGTGAGATCCCATATCGGTTGGAGAGGAAAACGAAGTGCGCCTTATAAAGGTACGAATACCTCTCCCTTATATACGCGTTTTCCATGGCCTAATGCATCGGATCCCATCAGAACTCCAAGGTTAAATGTGCTTAGGTGAGAGTAGTTCTAGGATGGGTGGCCTCTTGGGAAGGCCTCGGGAAAAGCAAAACTGTGAGGGTTTGGCTGGGCCAAGGTTCAAAGCGGACAACATTTATAAATTAATGATCTATGGTGATACAGGTGGTATTAGAGCCGGCACTTGAACCGTTGTGCCAGCTAGGCTGGACTCCAAAGAGGGCAGGGCCCTAAGGAGGTAGAGAGTGTGAGATCCCACATCAATTGGAAAGGGGAACGAAGTATGCCTTATAAGGGTACGGATACCTCTCCCTTACAGACGCATTTTTCATGGCCTAATTCATCGGATCCCATCAGAACTCCGAGGCTAACCATGCTTAGGTGAGAGTAGTTCTAGGATGGATGACCTCTTGGGAAGGCCTCCGAACAAGCAAAATCGTGAGGGCTTGACTGGGCCAAGGTCCAAAGTAGACAATATCTATAAACGGGTGATCTGGGGTGTTACACTTATGCTCTTGTGTAGATCATAAATGCTCCACTAGCTTTAATGATTGGGTAAGTCATTAAGTTAGTTAAAGGCTCATAATATGGTTAACACAAAAAGAAAAAGCTAATAAAGTTGAAGGAGCTCAATAATAAGATAAATCATGTCATTGGGATGGCTCTTTAGATAATATGGCTCGTAAAAAAAATTCCTATATCATTTCTATATTAATGCATATGATAAAAATGTAGCCTTGAATAAAAAATTAAGGGCAAGTCAGGATGTATATGTCATGAACATCACATATGAACAAAAAGGCTCAAAATCTTAGTAGCTTACAACTACCCAATCACTGCTCTTGTAAAGAAAATATGAGTTGACCAATCATAAGGATAAAAATACATATTCAACTTGCCATGAACTTTTCTAGTTAATTCTACTTTCTAGTTATAACTATATAGTCCTAAAAGAAGAAAAAAAATAGCAAATGTTTTTTTTTAAACATGTAAAAAGAACTTGAAAATACATAACAAACTAAAAAACATTGCTAATAAATGAGATCCCTACCCCACACTTAAAACTTACATTGTCCGCAATGTAACATCAAATGTAAGGAATGGATAATTCAATAAAAAAAACAATTGTAAAAATTTGAAGGAAAAGAACAAACTCTCCTTGAGTTGCCTCCCAAGCAACACCTTTATTTATTGTCGTTAGCTTATCTCCATGTTTTCTTCCTCATCACTTGACAATTTTGATCTATAACGATCAAAATTTGTGCATTTTCCACTTGAAATTCTTCAAGATATGGCTTGAGTCAATGACCACTCACATTCTATATCTTCCCTATTTTCAAACCCTTAGTCTCCACTGCACCATAGGGAGAGACATTAGTAATCACGAAAGGATCGACCTAATAAGTTCATAGTTTATGTGGCAACAGTTTATATCTAGAGGAATAAATAAGCACTTTTTGACTAACAATAAAATTTTTCCTTGAGACACTGAAAATTTTAGCCTTTTCCTTAGTTGAAATTACTTTTGGTTTATCCATACACATCTTCTTGTAATCTTCTTGTACTGAATCACGATAATCTAAAAAATAAAATGGTCATTTTGGGGGTACTTTATGATATAAAAATATCATAATGAGTCATTTCCCTATCAAATTCTATCGTAAGGGCACCCTTACAAACATTTACCTTAGTTTATGCCTTGTTTAGCAACAGTCTCCTTAGTAAGATAGGTATGGGATTATGGCAATTCTCTTCTTTCATATTACAGTCTCCCTAATAAGATAGGTATGGGATTATGTCAATTCTCATCTTTCATATCAACCAATTGTTTAACAACATTATTTTTTTTCAATTGGCCGAAATTTAAAGATGGATGAATAAAATGAGACATAACCTTAATTGATGATTCTAAATCTGACATGGCATGTTTAATCATAATGTCATAAATTTTACAAGAAATGGTAAACAAGCTTAGGTCTTTACACTTAGGAGGTATTTTCTTACTAAAGATCACAGAAATAGTTTTGCTCATCCTAATCATTTCATTTAACTTTCACTTATTAGTACATAATTCCAATGAGTTTTTCATACTTAGGAACTTGCTTAATCACATCTATTAGTGGTATATTCATACATCTTTGCTTAACTTTGCTAACCTGCTCGAAAAAAGTAGAGGGTTAGTCTTAACA
Source organism: Erythroxylum oxycarpum (assembly GCA_025629785.1). NCBI lineage: Eukaryota > Viridiplantae > Streptophyta > Magnoliopsida > Malpighiales > Erythroxylaceae > Erythroxylum > Erythroxylum oxycarpum. Next base: position 24,658,935 of record JAOTAZ010000002.1, on the reverse strand, counting down.
ATACTCGAGAATTTAGCATTTACCTTTAGGCTAGACGGTACATCTCTTTCTCTTTCAAGGTCCTTCTTTTTTTCTTCTTAACTAGCTATCATTTGTCTAGGCTTCTCAAGATCTTTAAACTTCTTACCACTTCTCAAGGTGATTGCACTAACATTCTTCATATCTATCATAGATTGTGATGGTAGTTTTCCTCCTCTTTAGATTTCTATATGGTTAATAGCCACTACCATCTTGCTTTTGATTTTCTACTTAAATTGCTACACATCTTGCTAGAATTGTAAAGTGGTAGATATAAGAGACTTAACTATATCTTCCAACAATGTACAAGAGGTAGAGGAGGAGGCTTATTTCCTATATTGAAGCTACTAAAGCTTATATGGGAAGTAATCTTGCTGGTTATTCTCTTCATTACTTAGGTTCAGTTGATCTCTTCGTCTTGAGTTATAGGTCTGGGAATATAGGTTGGGTTATATTGTTAGGAAAAATTTCCCCTATAGCACTAGTATAAACCATGTTTCCATCTTGCAATGATGGACACCCATTTATTGGATGGATTGCTGATCGCAGCTCTGTCGTTTCGATCTAATATCGATCCTTGGAAACCGGTCAAAAATAAAAATACCAAGTATTGCATTGTAGGATGCAACCTCGGGTCCTCTCACTTAATTGGAACCGAAGAAAAAGGTCTAAGCTAGCCTATAAGTCAAAAATAAACAATGCAAGTTGATAAAAAGGGGGATTTGGACTATTGGTCAAAATTTAGGAAATCAAATTAAAATTAAAGAAAATTGAAAAAATTATCTTTTTGTATTTTGGGAAGTTGAAAGTATAAAAAATTCAAACAATGATTAAATGAGATAAAGTCCTCTTGAAAATGAGCTTAAGCTATCACGGTTCAAAACAGATTTTCGGAGAGTGGATTCCACTAAGGTTTCAAATGATCAACCCTAAAGGACTCTTTAGGTCCACGGTTTTAATTAATGAACTCTATTCCTTAAAACCTTGTTAAAAACATCTTAGTGTGCGAAATGGACAAGTTAATGCAAGTGGTCAATCGGAACAAACATAATCATCTATATCAAACACAACTAGGCAGATAATGAAGATTTATGCAATCACCAAAGGATATATATGAGACTTCATATATTAATCATTAAAGTTCTACAAATAACAAAGTTCATATTGCAAAACATTGTTCAACACCCAGTTAAACTGTAACCAAGCTAATTTAATCATACTACCGTAAACCCTAACTCGGTGATTTACAATAATATAACTAAAATCCAGACAATATTTGGTTACTCCCCTTTGACGCCCGTGAACTCAAGCCATTGTTACATCTTCAAGAGGGTTGGAAGCCTTTAGCTGTGCATAACTTCGGCGATCTCCATCACTACTAAAGTCCCGACATTAATCATGGCTCCAGAGACTGAAGGTGGAAGTGGTGGTGAAGTGTCCGGTGATGAATGGTGATGATCGAAGATGGATGATGAAGGTGGTGCAGTGAAAATTGCCTGTCATCTCTGGTGTCTATCGAATGTGGTGACTGTAGTCGATGTTGAGTGTCCCTTATGACTTAATTCGGTAAATTAATATATGATGGATACAGACTGGGTCAGTACAGTGAGGGAAATTTCCATTTGGAGTTCAGGTATCTTTCTACGCGTCGCGGCGAGACAATTAATGGATGTCGCGGCGTGCTGATGTCTGTCGATGCGTAGCGACGTAGGAAGTGACATTCGTCGCGACGTGTCTTCTTCTGGATGCACTGCGACGTGCTTGAAGGTTCACGTCCTGTTGACTTTTTGATGAGTTGACTCCCTTGTTTTCCTATGAGGCAAAATAGCAATTTGCAATATCAATTGTCCTTAGAAAAATTATAATGCATTTAATATCAATTTGCAACAATTTTACTAACAAATTGCAATTCATATGAGCTCACTATAAGGAGCCAGTTTAAGAACAAAAATCACCAATTAGGAGTCAAAAAGTATATTAACAATTATGAAAAATGCAGCCAATTTATAAGATAAACTTGCCTCAATCAATTGCATTTGCACATATACTGCAGACTTTCACCTGTTTCTAACCTTTAAAAATTTACCTAACAACAAATGTTAGTTCATCCAAACAATGTCCTATGGATTAGCTATTTACCTCATTTATCCTATAAATATCATTGTGGATGCAAAATTGTTAAGTTTTCATTGTCGCGCACTTAATTAAAGTTTTGGCCTCAATAAGAGTCTTTTACATAATGCTCCACCTTTTGCTACATCTACCAAGCTCCTCTCCATAGGCAATAATCCTTTGTAGAAGTATTAGATAAGGTTTTTTTTCCATGATATTATAGTGAGGGCAGTAAGCATATAACTTTTTAAAGCTCTCTCAATTTCATAAAGATTATTTACGATACAACTTTATCCTTCAAATCTCTCTCCTTATACTCAATCTCTTTGATGCTTGAAAGTACTTCTTCAAAAATAACTTTATTTTAATCTATAAGTTCATACTCCTTGTAGTCAAATAAAAAAGCTAGTTTTTTATAGCATCCTTTAATGAAAATGGAATGCCTCTTAAGATAATTCGCTATTTGTCACCCTTGGAGACTTCATACTAAAACAAACCACATCGAACTCCTTAAGATGCTTATGAACATCCTTACTTGTAAGACTATAAAAGTTAGGAAAAAGATGGATTAAGCTAGATTTAAGCATAAAAGTAATGTAATTAACAAAAATTGGGAAATAATCCATAGCGATCTTTAATTTAAGTTCAAGGCAGTCAATCTCTTAGAGCTCTTGTATTGGCCATGGCTTCAATTTCATCTTCATTTCTGTCATAATCTAAGCTAAGTATTCTTTTGAATAAAATATCATGTTTTACTGATTTTGCTCGAGTTTTTTATCCTTTAATTACTTCAGCATGTAATGCAGCCTTAAGCTTATTGTTTTCCTCTTAAAGTTGCTCAATGGTTCTTTTATATGTTGAGGATGAAATATTTGGCTTAGGGTCATAGCAAAGACCTTTCATATAGCCAAAACATGTAATGAGTACTATATCACAAATTCTTCTACACTAAGCTCATTCCCCTCTGATATAGATATCTCTAATAACTTTTACAGTTCGTTCTAAAATTTAAAAAATAAAATAAATAATCAATCCAAAAATTGAAAATTACTACTACATTAATAAATGAACAAAAATATTGAACAAGTCTTATTCTTACATAGTTGTCTTTTGCTTCTTTTGACAACCATCCTTTTAAAAAATGAATATAATAAGCCTTAAAGGAAACTCAAAAGTGTTAACATATGCAACTACTTGTCATCTCATCTTAGTGATAGTTAAGGATTACAAAAATGTTAATTAAGGAACACAACATAGTGTTAAAAATCACATATTCCAATAGAAAAGTAGGTATTACTTATTTGAGAATTTTTGTTCTTGTAAGCTAATTTAAGGATTAATATATTGTGCAAGTTTTTATAGAAAAAATGTTGATGAGTGCTTTTCTCTTGAAAGGTTCTGAAATTTATCTCTACCTATATAGCTATGATTGTCGATGATAAGCCTTTCTAAAAGCAATTGCTAGCAGTGCTATTTTTGAAGTTCAAATGCCAAGTTTGGATGATATACAGATTATCGATTCAACAATTAAAATGCATTTGTTATTCATTTTGATCGCGGCTCGTTGTTCGACCTAGGATCGATCCTTCGAAACCGGTCAAAAAAATAAATTCCAAGATTGCAGTATAAGCTGAACCTCGGGTCGTCTCACTTCTTAGAACCGACGAAAAATGGTTTAAAGCTAGCCTAAGTCGAGCAAATGCAATAAAAGCTGATAAAAAGTTGAGGGTTTTTGCAAGTTGATCAAAATTGAGGAAAGTAATTGAAATTAAAGAAAAATGTATAAAAGAATATTTTTTAATTTTTGGGAATTATGAAATTAAAAAAAACTAAGATTGTAATCAAATTGGATAAATTCCTCTCGAAAATGAGCTTAGGCTATCACGGTTCAAAATAAATTTTTGGGGATAGAATCCACTAAGTTTCCGAATAAACAACCTTAAGGGACCCCTTAAGTCCAAGGAATTAATTAAATGACCATTTAATTAAATCCTTGTTAAAAACCTTAGTGCGCAAAATGGATATGTTCATGCAATTGGTCATCGAATCAAACACAATTAATCATATCAAACACAACCATACAGATAATCAAGATTAATGCAATCCCCTAAGACATATATGAAACCTTATATATTAAAGCACAAGATTCAATATAAATAGTATCCAATTCACAAAATATTGTTCAACACATGATTAAACCCTAACCATGCTAATCTAATCATAATGTTGTAATCTGTAACTCACAGTTTTACAATAATAGAATTAAATTCCAGATAATATTTGAGTACTTCCCTTTGAAGCCCACGGTGAACTCAAGCCCGATTCTACATCTTCAAGAGGTCCAGAAGCCTAGCCACGCATGACGGTCGTCGTCTTCAACACGGTTGGTACTCCGACGACATCCATGGTAGAGACGATCCTGCGGTGAAGAAGGTGATGATACTGATGTGGCTATAGATGGTGAAGGATGGTCGATGATGGATTGGTGCGGCGAACGACGGCAATGCAGTGTTTGACCGTCTCTATCTAGTTCTCCCGAATGTGTATGTGGTGTTGTGTATTCGGCTGAATGTGGTGTGTAGTGTTTGTATGAATGTCTCTCTCTAGTATATGGTGTCAAGCCTTCTGGCTATGGTGAGCCACCCCCTTAATGACCTAATTCGGTAACTATTTAAAGAACTGAGGCGGGCCGGGTCGGAACAATGTGAGAAATTTCCATTTATGGTCCGGGTATCCGGTTGCACGTTGCGACGTGTGAATTAATTCTCATCACGACATGTACTCTGGCTTGCTCGCCAAGATGTGTTAATTTGTTGACGTCGCGATGTGCGGTTGTCTGTTGAGGCGTCGCGACGTGGAATGTGGCATACGTCGCGACATGCGGCTCTGTTCTCACGACCTGTTGACTTCATGGCATGGTTGACATGTTTGTGTTCCTACAATTAAATCATAATTTGCAGCATCACTTGTCCTTGGAAAAATTATAATGTAATTAATATCAATTTGTAACAATTTTACTAAAAAATTGCAAATAATATGAGCTCAACATAAGGAACTAATTTAAGCACAAAAGTCATAACTAGGAGTCAAAAAGTACATCAACAGTTATGAAAATGCAGTCAATTAATGATGTAAACTTGGGGTCAATCAAATCCCCCCACACTTAGACCTTTGTACTCCTGGACAAAGTTTACAAGAGTCGAAAAGATACAAGTGTAAAATAAAAATCCGCCCATGCTCAAAACAATAAAAGAAAATTGACGCAATTCACTTTCTCAGAATTCAATCAAAGCAAATTGAAACAGTGCTAATAAAACAAACACTGAAAAAATTTAAGTACAAGAGATTGAACAAAAGAGAATCACTCAGGATAAAGTGTTTGCGCTCATCTCACTTGTGTTTAGGGATATTTTTACTCTCAATTTGCTTAATCCATCCCCTACCATAAGCTTGTGTCAGTTCTATTCCTCCACTACAAGATCTATCATTTCGAAGATCAAGAGGGCTTTCAAGGTTGTAATGTATGGAAGGCTATATGAATGGATGAAGTGAAAGAAAGAATAGTATGAGCACATGCACTAATTATGGAACTGATGTCAATAGTTGAACTGAAACTTAATACTAGTGTAAACAAAATACACACATTTTTTTTGGGACACACAAAATTCACTATCCCTGTTTGGGACATAAACTTTTTTTTACGCGAATGTAAATAACTATAAGCGAATGCAAAATGACTAATGACACCATAAAAATATGCATGCAAATGCTCATAATAATAAGGCTCAAGGAGTTAGCAAAGGAATTGTATTTAAGGGACTGTGTTTGAGGAAAATGGCTTGAAGAAGGAACGCCTCTATCACATCAACAAAATTCTAGTCCATCAAGCTTTGAGTAAGAATTAGCACAAGTTCTAGAGAAGTATGAAATAAGCAGATGCATACAAAAATAGAAGAAAAATTTTTGGCTCAAATATCCTTCCAACAAGTTTATTGTCTAAATGAACAATCTCAAGTCTCAAAAATTTAAAGTGCTACTTTGTTAACATGCTTCCATTCACTTCGTGTTGAAAACATTGAAAGTAAAATTTTTTCCGACACCAACTATCGTTAAAAGAATGGGGGGTATTTTCAAAAACTCAAGCACCACTTTGAAACTTGTAAAAGCTTTGTACACAACAGCCACAAAAATCAAGCGTAGAAAATGTTTGAATTGAGTGGAAAGAATTAGGCAAAAATTATTCATGCATGAAGGCGACGTCGCGACGTGTAACATTGTTGTCGTCGCGACGTACGCACTAAAATGAACAGCCTCGTCGAAACGTGTGATCGCTCTTCGCGGCGAGGAATTGCAGAATGACAGAAAATTTTAAAATTACCAAGTTTTTACCAACAGAGTGCAACATTGGCCAACATATTCATACACAATTGTCAACAAAGCATGCAATAAGATAGAAAGAAGGGCAAACAATTCCTCCACACTTAAACCATACATTGTCCTCAATGAAAATGCAGCAACGATAGCAGAGAAGAACAATGCACAAAGAGATAGAAGAGAAAATTTTGTAATGATCATTAAAGCTAAAGAGAGTCAGTACAAATATAACAAAGGATCCTAAGAACTAATGATAGAAAAATACAACAAAAGAAAAGAAATATAAGAAAACAAAACAAAAAAATGCCAATGCTAAGCCGGAGGATCAGCAGCTGGTGGATCCGGAGGAGCTGCCTCGGAAGTGCTAGGACCAGTTAAACAATCCCCGTCCGCAGGAGGAAGAGGCAACTACAGGTGGGCCGCGATGAGGGCATACATCTGCCATTGCAAACGATGGTCAGCCTCCATCTGGTCAAACAACTGCTGGTGCAAATGATGGTTAGCCTCCATCTGGGCGTCGAAGCACCGAATGACGTCGCGAAGAAGAGTGACCTGCTGGGAAAGGGAGGGTTTAAAAGAGGGGTTGAAAGAGGGAGGTTGAGGAGGGACGTCCGCGCAAGGCGGAGCCTCGGGATGGGAAGCAACAACGGGAGGGGTAGGAGCAGACGGAAGGGGTGAGGAAACTATAGGAGGCGGGGAAGGAGGTGGGGAGGGAGAAGAAGGAGGGGATGGGGCAGGCTGGGGAGGAGGTTGGAGGTGACGAGGGGCGCGGAGACAAATGTATTTAAAGGCAGGGGCAGGCTCAAAGGTATGATCGGTCGGAAGTTTCGGGACCCGATAGGCCCGAAATATGTCAGTGATTAAATGAGAAAAGATGAGGGAATAGTTGATGTTAGAGGATATGACGGATTGGAGGAGGGCGGAGGTGATGGCTTGGGCGAGGTTCACCGACCGACCGACCATATAGAGAGCCTGCTCCTTGGGGACCATTGCAAAGTAGGAGGTGGGAAGGATATTGTTGCAGATGAAATGGAGCCAAGGACGGGCCCTAGGGCGAAGGTCGGTACGGCAGGTGTACCGTTGAGCCCCTCGGGGTTGATACCATTTGGCATCCTCGGGACAGAGGGTGCGAAGGGCATCGTCCCAAGGGTGCTCATTGAGCAGTTCGACATAGTGGCAGCAGGGGGTGGGAGGAAGGTGGTAATGTTCCCGAATAGCAACAGTAGTGAAGGCGCAGGGAATGGTAACACCTCGGAAGTTAATTCCGTAGGCGCCGGAGTAACGGGCATGGGTATAGAATTGGCGGACAAAGGTGGTGTTGCCAGAGGTCCTAGGTTGGGCTAAACCGGAGAGCTGGAATTGAATTAGCTGGCGAACGAAGGGGTTGTTGTGAGGGGTAAGAGGAAAGGGTTTTTCCTTGAGTATTGCCTTGGCCTCGATTTTCATTGCCAGGGTAGTATACTCTGGATTAACCGGAGAGGAAGAAGAATGGGTTGGGGAAGCAGGGTGATGGGAGGAATGGGAAGGTTGAGGGGAGTGAGAGGTCTCGGAGGATGTGGCGGGGTGATGCAAAGGAGAAGGGTCTGAGGCAAATTCATCCAGCGAACCGAAAGAAGGCAGGATATGAGAAGGGGTAGAGGGTCGCTCAGACTTGCTGACGTTCTTTGTCCGAGGCATTTCCTGCAAAGAAAATAGTCAAAACAAAATCACTAAAGCAAAAGAGGTGAAAACTGCCTCCTTACCGCGACGTATGGGAAGACACCGCGGCGAGACAAGTTCTCTGGACCCACGTCACGATGAGCAAATTGCACATCGCGACGAGGCACGTCAGACGTTGCGACGTGAAGTTACGGCGAGGCATGAAACTTGGTACGTCGCGACGAAAGGCGATTTTCAGACATCACGCGACGAGCGAGGTTCGCCGCGAAACCCTAAGCTAAAGCCACTAAAAACGAGAATGAAAAATGGGAACAAAATGGAAATGAGACTATTACCTAGATCGAAAGTGAGAGGAGGAAGAAGACGGAGGCTCTAAGCACAAAAAGTCACCGGAGGCGGAGGCGGAGGCGGAAGTGAGAGACAAAAGTAGCAGAAGTGAGTGCGGTGCGAGAAGAATGAGGAAGAAATGAAGAAGAGGAAACGGCGAGGAGGAATACAGAAGGGCGCGAGGGTGAAAAGATGAAAAAGGGAACAGGACAAAAGAACTGACCAACGTGCAAAGAGGGCAAAAGAGAGATTTAGCCGACTAGGTTTTCGTAAATTGATTACACGTCGTGACGTGCGAAGTGATGCATGTCGTGACGAAGGACGAATTGCTCGTGGCGATGTGCTTAAATGAGCATGTCGCGACGTAGCATCAAGTTGTTCTCGAAAAAGAAACACAAATCCTAAGGATCCTGAGCATTCTTGTAGATTAATCAATCATCCACTAATGTCTTCTACCAAGCATCATGCATCATTCATCCAAAAAGTTTCAGGATTAAAAAGGGAAAGTCAATTTATTAGAACAAGAAACTGAAATCCTACCTAACTATAACTAATCCTACTGGTTGGGTCTCTCCCCCCACACTTAATCAACATACTCATGCAATACAAAATGTCATGCCAATTCCAAGAAAGACGCATCAATATATTGACAATGTAGGAAGAGAAACAACCTGGTGCTTATGGTGGGTCTTGTAGCTTGTGATGGACGTTCGGTTGGTATCCAAGCTCCATCTCAGCAGCTCGGTTCCTTTGCAGTTCTTCTCCCACGTCCATACTTGAAGGTTCACCTGCAAAATCATCAACAAAAATTCTCCAAAGGAGTCATAAGTTAGAGGATTCAAATGTTGTTCATATTCAGCGCATGCATCATCAACATCTATATCGAGCATATTTACTCTAAGTAGAGAATAATCCTCATAGGGGTGTTTCATTGCATCATACATGTTGAAGCTCACCTATTGGTCACCAACTTCCATGGTGATTGATTGAGCCCAAGTTTACCTTATTAATTGGCTGCATTTTCATAGTTATTAAAGTGTTATTTGACTCCTAATTGCGACTTTTGTGCTTAAATTAGTTCCTTATGTTGAGCTCATACTGTTAGCAATTTGTTAGTAAAATTGTCACAAATTGATACTAATTGCATTATAATTTTTCCAAGGACAATTGATACTGCAAATTGTGATTTGATTGTAGGAACATAAAGGAGTCAACCAAGAAGTCAACAGGTCATGAGTCATCACACGTCGCGGCGAGCCAGTCAAGTCCACACGTTGCGACGTCCATCAATTCACTCATCGGGACGAGTAGGCTAGAACATATGTCGCGACGAGAATTAATTGACTCGTCGCGACGAGAAGCGGATACCCGGACCATTTATGGAAAATTTCTCTACTGTTCCAACCCGGCCCGCCTCGTTTCTTTAAATACTTACCGAATTAGGTTATTTAAGAGGCTGGACAATCGTCTACACCACACCGCCACCATCGTCTTCATCATCCTCTCCACACCAATACACAATACAGCAACACCAACACCACACAATCGACCAACCACACTCACACTTAGCCTTCATCCGGGAGACCTATACAGAGAAGATCCTTGCACAGCCGCAGCCACTAGTCCATCATCCACCATAATTCGCTGTCCATTGCCGCCTCAGTTTCATCATCTACTTCACCGCAGGATCACTTCTACCACGGGTGCCATCGGAGTATCAACATCGTTGAGGACTACGACCGACATGCTTAGCTAGACGTCCCGATTCTCTTGGAAATGTAGCAATGGCTTGAGTTCACCAAGGGCTTCAAAGGGGAGTATCATTTATTGTCTGGAAGTTTATTCATGTTATTGTAAGGCTGTGGTCGCAGATTACATTAGTATGATTAGATGAGCATGGTTAGGGTTTAATCATGTGTTGAACAATATTTTATGATTTGGATATGGATTATGTAGAACTTTTGTGCTTAAATATATGAGGTCTCGTATATGCCATTGGTGATTGCATTACTGATTTCTAACTGCATGGTTGTGTTTGATGAAATCGATTGTGTTTGATCCAATAGCCAATTGCATGAACGTATCCATTTCGCACACTAAGGTTTTTAACAAGGCTTTAATTAAATGGTCATTTAATTAATTCCTTGGACTTGAGAGGTCCCTTAAGGTTGATTTTTTGGAACTTAGTGGATTTATTCTTGAAAATTTATTTCGAACCGTGATAGCCTAAGCACATTTTCAAGAGCATTATCTATCATTTGATCAATCTTTGAGTTTTAGTTGATTTCAAAAATCCCAAAAATCCAAAAATATTCTTTTATACTTTTCTTTTCTTTAATTTTTATCAACAAATCCAAACCCCCTCTTATTTGCTTTAATTGCATATTTTCGACTTTAGGCTAGCTTTTAAACCATTTTTTTTCTCGGTTCCAAAAAGTGAGACGACCTGAGGTTGCATCTTATGCTGCACTCCTTGATATAAATTGCTTTTGACCAGTTTCCAAGGGTAGATTTTAGAATCGAACGACGAGCCGCGATCAGTGATCTTACCTTCCTTCATGCTTATCATCGTGCTAGCTATCCATAGGAAGGGTCGTCCGATAATCAACGAGGTGTCCTGCACAACTTCAGTAGACATGTCAAGCACATAAAAATCTGCAAGAAACACTAAACCTTTCACTTGGACCAAGATGTCCTCAATTATGCCCACTGGATGCCGAAATGATCTATCAGCTAATTGTAAAACTATCGAAGTAGGTTTTATGCTTTTCACCCCAAGGGCTTCATAAAATGATTTAGGCATCACATTAATGGCTGCCCCTAGATCTAATAATGCTCTTCCTATTGTCACCTTCCCAATGATGCAAGGAATGGTGAATGATCCGGGGTCCTGACACTTGACCGGAATCTGGGGTTTGAACAAGGCAGACATATTGGAACTCACTTGGACTCTCTCATTCGGCCTAAACTTTCTCTTATTCATGCACAAATCCTTTAAGTATTTAGCATATGCTGGAACACTCTTCACTAAATCTAGTAAGGGGAAATTTATCTCCACCTTTCCAAATAAATCAATAATATCTTTTTCATGTTTTAGCTCATTCATCTTCTTACTCATAAAGTAAGAATTTGGAAAGGGGAGATCTTTTAGATTCACCTCCTTACTTGTGGCTCTGTGCTCATTCGACCTTTCATCCTCGGCTTTCTCTTCTAAACTTCTTGGAGTTGTTTCTTTTTCCTTGCCTGTTGTTGATTGCTTCTTTTCTTTCAACAACTTCTCCTCTCTGACACTTTCTGATCTTATCGTCTTCTCTTTAAATTGAGGCGCTTCCTCAACCTCAATTTCCTCAGTGTAGGCTTCTTCCAGAATGTTGAATTGCACTTGCTTCCCACTTCTCAAAGCTATCGCGTTTAGGCTCTTCAGATTCATCACAGTGTTGGAAGGAATGGTTCCACTGCTTCTTGCTTGATTTTCACTCAAGTTGTTAGACAACTGAGTGACATATGAATTTATGTTCTCTGCCTTGGTTTCCCATTGCTTCATTCGCTTTTCCATGGCACTAAACCAAGCAGCATTCTTGGAGGAATCCTGTTGAATCAAGTTCGCAATGGCGTTGAACTGGTTGGCATTGGAATTCCTCTCTTCCTTCATCAGGGTCATCATACTGTGCAGCAACTGGTTGGTGTCCTCTTTTGGTTGCACTGTCAAAGCATGTTGGTCGGGAAACTGGTTGTTTGACGATCCAGCTCCACTTCCTTGTTGGAATCTATTCAGTGCTCTCCCTTCATCGTTTCTCCAACTAAATCTTGGATGAGCTTTCCATCCCTCATTATACGTGTTAGAGTAAGGATCCCATCTCGAATTCTACCTTCCTTGATACACCACCGACACTTCCTCGTATCGTCCTGGGCAAACCCTTGAAATATGCATTACCAACCCACAAGTTTCACAACTGGGTGTGGTAAGATCCATTGAAGGAGCAGAACGATGCACATTTAAATTTTTGAGTTCAACAGTTATGAAAGACAACAGTGATATTACCCGATTCTCTAAGGAATCCACTTTCGATTCTAGACTCTCCATTCGTTTAGCTTGAGCCGTTAAGGCTCCCACTTCGTGCACTCCTCTAGAATCACAGACACTATATTGTTGGTGATTAAGAGCCATCCTCTTTATTAGTTCTCAAGCTTCCGACGCGGTGAGGTCAATCAGTGATCCTCCTGAAGCTGCGTCCAACATTCCTTTTCCCTGATTCTTGACCCCATCATAGAAATATTGTACCAATTGCTCGTCAGGAATTTGATGATGAGGGCACCTTGACAGTAGGTCTTGAAAACGGTTCCAATAGTCGTACAGGGACTCATCGTAATCATGTTTTGCTGAGTAGATCTCCTTCCTCATCGATGACGTCCTGGAGGCAGGAAAATACTTTTCCAGGAAAGCTTTCCGCAAGTTGGCCCAGCTGTGGTAGGCATTGGCCACATGCCTTGGGAGGTTCATGTACCACTCCCCGGCCTTACCTTCCAGCGATAAATGAAAAACTTTCCACAAAACTTGATCCAAATGTGCTCCTACTGGTTTCATACTTTGGCAAATCATTGTTAGCGCTTGTAGGTGCATGTAAGGATCCTCTCTAGCCAAACCATGAAATTTGGGAAGGGAGTTGATCAGCAATCCCTTGACTGTGAAATTCACATCGAAGTTAGGGCAAGCCGCAGTGAAGGGATTATAATTTACGTCTGAAGTTGTTGCTTCCCTAATTGTCCTACGTCTAATGTTTCCATTGTTTTCTCATACTCTTTCCTGCTCACCATTTAATCCTTGATCTCCATTCCTAAGTTGGTGGACAGGAAAGTTCTGATGTTCTGCCATGTTATCAATTTGCTCAATTATGCTAAGTCTCTCTTGTTCTTTCCTCTCTTTCCTAAGCTTCCTAAGATGTCTTTCTTTCTCAGGATGGAATTGAATTAGCCTAGGTCTTCTGGGCATGCACAAGAACAAATCACAAAGGCAAAACAAATTATGAAGCTATAACCAAATTGTCTCACAAATACACACAATCAAGCAAAAAGTGGAGTGTGATAAATGCTAGTGTATGCAAGTATGTATGTATGTGTGTATGAAAGTGTGTAAAAATTGCTATTTGAAATAAAAGTATGAAAGGTAAAAATATGCAAGTATGCTAGTGAAAAAGAAATTAAAACCTATACTATCAACACGTATGAAATTCAACTATGAAAGTGCAATGCAAAAATGACTTGGCTAACCTATGGAAAACCAATTTCTTGGTCCCCCGGCAATGGCGCCATTTTGATCGCGGCTCGTCGATCGATCTAGGATCGATCCTTGGAAACCGGTCGAAAATAATTAATTCCAAGATTGCAGTATAAGCTAAACCTCGGGTCGTCTCACTTTTTGGAACCGACGAAAAATGGTTTAAAGCTAGCCTAAAGTAAAAAACATGCAATTAAAGCTGATAAAAAAGGGGGTTTGGTTTGTTGATCAAAATTGAGGAAAATAACTAAAATTAAAGAAAAATGTATAAAAGAATTTTTTTGGATTTTGGGAATTGGGAAATTAACTAAGTTCAAATGATAATCAAATGATAGAAAATCCTCTTGAAGATGTGCTTAGGCTATCACGGTTCGAAATAAATTTTCGGGGATAAAATACACTAAGTTTTCGAAAAATCAACCTTAAGGGACCCCTTATGTCTAAGGAATTAATTAAACAACCATTTAATTAAAACCTTAGTGTGCAAAATGGATAAGTTCATGCAATTGATCATTGGATCAAACACAACCATGCAGATAAAAAATGATTAACGTAATCACCAAAGATATATATGAGACCTCATATATTCAAGCACAAAATTCAACATAAACAGTATCCAAGTCACAAAATATTGTTCAACACATGATTAAACCCTAATCATGCTAATCTAATCATACTACTGTAATCTGCGGCCACAGCCTTACATTAACATAACTAAACTTTCAAACAATAAATGATACTCCCCTTTGAAGCCCGTGAACTCAAGCCCGACGCTACATCTTCAAGAGGATCGAAAACCCTAGCCACGCATAACTCCGGCGATATCCGTCACTGCTAGAATCCCGACGCTATCCATGGCTCCAGAGACTGACGATTGAGTGATGGTGAAGTGCCTGGTGAAGGTGGATAATGATCAGATGCAAAGATGAGATATCTCTGGTGGCTGCCGAATGTGTGATTGAAGACAAGCGTGTTTGGTGTGTATGCAGCCGATTGTATGGTGTTAGGTCTGTATGAAGTGTCCGTCCTCTGTGTATATTGTTGTCCTAATGTGTTGTCGGCTTCCCTAATGACCTAATTCAGTAACTATTTAAAGAACCGAGGCAGGCCGGGTCAGAATAGTGAGAGAAATTTTCTTTTACGATCCGAGTATTCGATTACATGTCGCGACGTGCTACTCTTCTTATTCGCCGCGGCGAGTTAATTATTTGTCGTCGCGGCGTGTCATCTGGGGCGCGCTCACCGCGGCGAAGCAATTGTGTGCGCCGCGGCATAACAACTTCTGCATGCGCCGCAACGTGTGAATGACTTGTTGACTTCTTTCATCTCTTTGACTCCATATTTCCTACAAAATAAAAAAGCAATTTGCAATATCAATTGTCCTAAGAAAAATTAAGATGCAATTAATATCAATTTACAACAATTTTACTAACAATTTGCAATTCATATGAGCTCAATATAGGGAACCAATTTAAGCGCAAAAAGCATCAATTAGGAGTCAAAGAGTACTTTAATAGTTATGAAAATGCAGCCAATTAATAATGTAAACTTGGGCTCAATCACCATTCAATTCAACCTTTTGAACTTCTATATATATATCTCTATCATTCATCTCATCTTTCAAGTATCATTTATTGTCTCTTTTATATGCATATTCGAAATCAATTCAACAAAATTGTAAAAGTATAATCATCATGAAATTCTAATCTCAATTCCACACATTCTTATCATCGATCAAAACTCTTGTCACCTTAATCAACAACTACTTTGGTTCTTCAAATAATTCATGAAAATAAATTCACATCATTATCACATTCGAGGATATACTCCACAATACAATATTAGTGTCATATCCAAATCCACAAACACAAATGCATTGACTCATTGACTTTCAAATTTAACCATTTCTCATATCATGAAAGAGTATCGCTTTTCTCACTAATTCAATTTTTATCCATTCAAACTTTTAACAATTTCTCATGCGTGTGACTTAGGATCAATCGCTAATGCCTACCATGACATGTTCACAATGCATGTACTCTGACACATAATACGAAAACGTCCATGTAAAATCTCAATTCTGGCGCTCTGATACCACTCATGTTGAGTCCCGTTTCCGGAACCCAACCTTCGGAAATATAAAGCATGTATACAAAATTTCTCGAAATACAAACGTGGGCGAAAACCAACGAAATCAAAACGCTTAAGGTCAAAACTTTTAATTCCGACATCCGAAAACGCATCCTTTAGAAAAAAAACATTGGAAAACTATAAAGACAAGTTACATCTTCTGAGAAGATGACTTTCTAAACCAATCCAAATCGGTATAGTTTTTTTTTCAACGCCATTCAAAGCAATTCAAATGGTATTCATAGATCCCTCACCTCAATTCATTTGATTCTTCATATTCAATCATGTCTCATCATTTTAAAAAAAATCCTATCTTTCTTTTTTTCATAAAACTCTCCCACACATATATATATACCAACAATTCATATACAAATTTCATCAACTTAAACGGAAAACTTCTTCCGATACATTACATTTGAACTCAACTCATTTCATTCATATAGCACCGCAATTGCTCTTAAAGAAGAACAACAGAAGGATGATGATCGACCTACCTCATCAAGTAACTTACAAGAAGAAATAGTTCAAATATGCCAAGACATCAAGTCACTCGTTAAAGAGGTCAAGGAG
Source organism: Erythroxylum oxycarpum (assembly GCA_025629785.1). NCBI lineage: Eukaryota > Viridiplantae > Streptophyta > Magnoliopsida > Malpighiales > Erythroxylaceae > Erythroxylum > Erythroxylum oxycarpum. Next base: position 24,642,470 of record JAOTAZ010000002.1, on the reverse strand, counting down.
ATGAAGGAAATGATGAAAGAAATATTAACGTATCTTCAGTCGTAATCATTTTTTATTAATAACAAATAGGGGAGAAAGGAAAAAGGAGAAAAGAAAAGGGAGAAAGAAGAAAGAAGAAGAAAGATAGGGGGAGGAAGAGTAAACAGAAGAGTAAAGAGAAGAACATAAGATTTAGTTTTTGAAGTTCTTAGCTCTGAAGTTTCTAAAGTTCTTAGATCTAAAATTTTTTGGTGTATATAATATTATCTGTATATGATTTTCGTTCTTACTAATATGATTATTTGTTATCATCAAAAAGGGGGAGATTATTAAGTCAAAATGACTTTACGTAAATGATTTTGATGAAGAACAAATAATAATGGAAAGAAGAAAGTAAGACGGAAGCAGAACAAAAGACAGACAAAAGGAGCAAAGCTAAAAATCAGACGGAAGAAAAACATACGATGTAAAAGACAGACGAAAGCACGGAATGAAAATCAGACGAAAGTGCAGAATGAAAATCAGACGAAAGTGCATAAACAAAAGACAGATGGAAGCACAAAATAAAAATCAGACGATAAGAAATTAGACACAAAGATGGAAAATTGAAAATCAGACGGAAGGTGTAAAAGCCAAAATGAGACGGAAGTGCAAAAGGAAAATGAGATTGAAGTGCAAGGAGAAAAACAGACGATAGAAAATCAAACGAAAGATCTGATACCACATAGATTACTAATCAGCTTGAGTTGGTTAAAAAACTCAACTGAATAACCAATTCTTAAAAGATCAAGAAAGAAGAAGTTTTCAAGAAGCAGTTAAAGACGAAGGCTATAAAAATAAGTCGGAGTTGAAGACTACAGAAGTTAATGAAATTAAAAGCTTAGCAATTCTTGAGAGAATTAATTGTGCGAAAAGAAAATCTAGAGCTATTTTACTGTAACAACGCTCAAACTATCTTTCAGTTGAAAGAAGCGCAGATAGCCTGAAGAGGCTAAGAGTGAAACAATACTTATTGTAAGAGTAAGAGACCTGAAAAGAGTCGGTGTCAAAGAATACTTGTAACGATTTATGAGATAGTGAAATCTTAGAAAAATATCTGAGGACTGGACGTAGCCCACGTTTTTGGGGTGAACCAGGATAAATCTGCTGTGTCGACATCTCTCATCTCTCAACTCTCTCTTAACTTTGAATTTTCGATCTTACTATTTTCATACGTTAATTTCG
>JAOTAZ010000002.1:24629924-24641167 GCA_025629785.1 Erythroxylum oxycarpum | reverse complement strand
TCACAATTTGCAGCATCAATTGTCCTTGGAAAAATTATAATGCAATTAATATCAATTTGTAACAATTTTACTAACAAATTGCAAATAATATGAGCCCAACATAAGGAACTAATTTAAGCACAAAATTCACAATTAGGAGTCAAAAAGTACATCAACAGTTATGAAAATGCGACCAATTAATGATGTAAACTTGAGCTCAATCACATCTCCCTCAATATGTATCTAATATAGTGAAATTTGAAGGATAAATATTCACTAGGTTCCTCTGCTTCTCTACATAAACAACACCAATTGATGAGCTATATGTATTTAGCAATCCTATTAACTATTCTTAGCCTATCTTTCATAGCAATCCATAGATTGAACGTTGATTAAGGTTGAAAATAACTTGAACATGTGGATTTGGTCTATAATAGCTTAAGAAGTTGTCCAAAAGTAACTTCTTACAAGATGAATTTGAGAATTTTACATTTTGCGAGTGTCTCCAAATGTATCTGTCAGTTTCTACATTACAGTAAGTTCCTTAGATTTCGTTAGCAAGTGAGTTGGATAGTGTTGTAATGCTGTAAGAACTAAAGCTTATAAAGGAATCAAACTTCGTAGGAAGTTAGCTATGTTGGAATTAATCATTAGTCCCACAAAAATCCAATTATCGTACTAAAAATTGATGGACTTCCCATTACCTATCAGTGTAATGAAGTCAATCCTATACTTATCCTTCAGTTGTAGACTGGCTTTAAGAATAGTAGAGGGAAAGTGTGCACAATCTATTGCCTAGATACTCTTATTCTTGATGAAGCAGCTATGGATCCCATTTTACCATAAAGACTGTATATCATCCATTAGCATCAAAAGCCTTTTTGTTAATAAGATTGAGTTCATAGTTTTACTGGAACAAATCCCCAAATCACCTTGATTCCTAAGTGTGCATATTTCTTTCCACTTCACCATAGTTTTGTAGCTTTTATCTTTGCTGCCAGTCCATAAGAAGTTACTGAACAGACTATAAATAGCTTTCTAGATTGAACCTGGAAAAGCTAGGTGGTAGCCTATTACCTGTCAATGGAGTTGAGAATCAAGTTAACAAGTTGTAGTCTCCCTGCTCTCGAAAGGTGTTTGGAGCTCTAGGTTGAAATTCTAGTTTGTATCTTAATAAGCAATTTAATGTATTCCCTTACTTTGATTATGTTTGGAGACATAGGGATGCCTTTCATTGTGAATTCTTGTGACTGAATTTGAAATTATCTGTTGAAGATCCAACTAACAAATTATTTGCAAAATAAAGATTGGTTAGATTAAATTTTCCACACTTTATGTGATATCTAAATTCCTTTATCCTTGCCACTACATTCTTAATGATCCTATGGAGAGTTTGCATCACCAAGGGAAATATGCATGGATATAAAAGACCACCTCGTCTATACCCTTTGCTACTTGAATAAACCCAATAGGTTTTCCATTTACTAAGAAGTTACATGAAGAAGTCGTCAAACATTGTTTAATCCACCGTACAAAAATACCTAAAAATTATATAGCTTGTAAAATATTGTGATTAATCTCCAATCAACATTGGCATATGCTTTCTTGAGGTCAATTTGGATACAACAGCTGGTTTGCTTTTTCTCTTTGAGTAATTGGTAATGAGTTCTTGAAGTATCAAAAAATTATCACCAATTATTCTACCAGGTATATATATGCACTTTGAGTGTAGATAATGTGCTCATGAAGAATTCCTTTGAGCTTATGAGCTATAAGTTTAGAAATGATTTTATATAAGAAATTGTAATAAGCAATTAGTCTGAAATCAAATAAGTTGTTAAACTCACCATTCTTTGGAGTAAGAGTTATAAAATTTTTATTCATCTTTCTAAAATGTATCATTACTAAAGAATTCTTTCACAACTTCTAAAACCATATTACCAGTAAAGCGCCAACTTTCCTTGAAAAACTTAACATTGAATCCATCTAGTTCAGGGGCTTTGTGGGGATAGAGAAACCCATCTTCTAACACCCATCCTTTACCTTCCTTAATGTGAGTGACTTTATATAGTGTGATCCTATCACGCTCTTATCCATGTGGTTCCTTCACACTCTATTTTATGAAACAAAAACACAAGGCATAAAGAATAATATAGTGTTTATTGATTTAAGCATAACTTGCAAATAAAGATATTCAAACCTTTGATTATGAGATGTTTTCATTTTTAATCTACAAACCTTTTCCTTCTCACAATTTTTCTAAATCAAGAAAAAAAATCATAATGTAGTCATTAAATCATCTAACAAAATTAATGTAAGAACATATAAAGGTAAAGAGAACAAACATGAATTTTCAAGTCATCCCAATAATCACTCAAACTATTCCAATTTCCTTTGAAGATTCATCCAAGAACATATCTTCGTGCCTCTACATTAGAAGGGAAAGATTTAAAATAATTATGGAACTTGAAATGATGATCCCTAGTCCATTTTTTCAAAAATGAAGTAAAACAATTTGAAAAATATTAGTTCTTAAAATTCACAATATTTAATTTCAATTATGGATAATAGCTAAAAGTGTCTTAAAATCATTAAAATGATATTGCATATAGTTAAATATTTTAAAAAACTATTGTAACTTTATCCAAATCATTTTTAAGCAAATTGTCATCCTTTAAGTCCTTAACATGTTTCAAACAAGGTAATTATGTTCTAGCAATAGTCTCAACTCACTTGACAATTTTGTAGATTGAACCTTGTCTATAGGGCATCCTTGCTGAGTATCAATATGTACTGATAACTTTCAATCCATTGCAACATTCATTTATTGTAATTCACACCATCTAATTTTACCTATACCATTTTTTCTAATGTTAACATTGGAAGCTAGTAACTGAAGTAAATCACTCGTTAGTATAGTCTTTATGAATAGTATACAAAACGCATAAGAAAAGGGGGGTTGAATTGTGTATCCTTTTTCGTGAATACAATCCCCTTTTATATTTCTTTGAAAACTTACTTATTCAAAGCTATTAAGTAGAAATCACAATGTATTGCAATTAACTTCTATATACTAGTATAAAAATGATAGAAATTAAACTACAACAGTTAGAAAGTAGACATAACGACTTGATCTTGGTTCACCCCAAATCGTGGGCTACGTCCAGTCCTCAGAATCCTTTCTAAGATTTCACTATTCTTCTTAAACTGTACAAGTATTCTTTCTCTACAGAGCCTCTTCAGGTCTCTTGCACCAAGTATTATTTTCCTCACTTAGTCTCTTCAGGCTCTCAACTTTTCTTCCTCTTACAAGAAAGATATTGCTAACTTTGTTATAGGAATGATAGCTCTAGTGTTTCGCACAATAAATACAGTGTTTGATAAAGTTCAAAAACTTGAGATCACTATCTCAAAATCACTAACTTTTTCAGTCTTCGACTCCGACTTGTATTTATAGCCTTCGTCTTTAACTACTTCTTTTTTCTTGTTTCTTGATTCTTGTAGAAACCGTTATTCAGTTGAGTTCTGTAACTAACTCAAACTAATTAACCATCCGACATAGTGCCGGGTCTTGGTCTTCGTATCTTCTTACTTTTGGTTTTGTCTTAGTTTTGCTTCTGTCTTAGTTTTTTTCCGTCTTAGTTTCTCTCTTCTCAGTTTCTTCCTTCTGATCAAAACGGTTCATCAATTTCTAATATTATTATTATTTGATTTTCACCAAAATTATTAGACGTAAAGTTATTTTGACTTAACAATTTCCTCCTTTTTAATGATAACAAATAATCATAATGTTAGAAAGATAGTCGAGTATCAACATTTCGAATAAGAGGATATACAATTGTGAAAAAATTGTAATCGACTATCTCTTCACTTTTCTTCCTTTCTTCTCCTCTTCTCCCTTTCTTTCTCTTATTGTCTTCTCCCCTATACTATCTCTTCACTTCTCATCTCTTCTCCCTCTATTTTTTATTAATAAAAAATCATAACCGAAGATGCTTCATAATTTTTGAGAACATTTGTTTCATTTTAGTACGGAGTAACTTGAGGTCTTATTCCATAGAAACTCGTAACCGAGCTACTTCTTCATGTAAGTCACTCACTGAGTCACGCAGATCATCAACCTTGTCATGAATTTCTTCAATTTCTTCGACTAAGGCTTCATAACTCTTCTGTTGTTCATGACTAACCTTATCATCAGATGGTTCTAAAGGTAAGACATCTGGTTCAATGATTGTGATAGCAGGAGGTTTGAACAATAGGTTTGCTTCGAGGGGATCAAGATCATCAGGTCGAGGTAGATATGGAACTTGTTTTCCAAGAAGGTGTAGTATATGTTGAATTGAAGGTATAGAGCTCAAAGGTCTAATGTTCATGATTAGGTGCAGAAGAGTATCTAGGTTAAAATTAATACCTCTGAATATGATGGTTCTGCACTGTCCTTCTGTTATTCTGCCAACTACCTGAGAATTTTCATCAGTGGTGAAGCGATCATAATGACTTCCTGATGCCTTTGAGATATGGTGGGAAACATAGATTCCTCTTTGTTGAGCTACATAACACGCCTCATCTATGTTTCTTACTTCTGCTTTGATCTGATCTTCTGTTAGATCACTTGTAATCCCTTCTGGATACATTTTCTTCTTCCCTTTATCTTCATTGCAAACAATGTAAGGTCTTAGCTGATTGTAAAGTACAATCTTAATAACTGTTTTTTTTTATGATTGGGTAAATAATGTATTTTTTCTTGGTCATCTGTGTTGGATATGGTTCTTATTTCTCATCTCGTAGAACACTATACAACCTTTTCTCTCCATTATTCAACAGATGTATTAAACGACTATTTACCAAGATTGGTTCAAATTATACCTTGACCACCCTTCGCAAGGGTTCTCTTATGATTATAGAGCTTCTACTGCTGACAGGTTCAACTTCTTCAATCATCTTCAATTTCAAATCCTCTTTTATCATAAGTTGAGAAGGATTAACCTGTGCTAAATTGTGTTCAATTGACTTACTCTTTTGTTAAACAGCAGTCAGAGGGCTTTTTGTCTGACTAGTTTTCTACTTTTTACTTTATACAACCAAGATAGGAGGTTGTTGTTGAGGTTGAGGTTTCTTCAAACTCGACTTCCTCTTAATTTCAGTATCTTTACTCAATTTTGATGACTCTTCTTGCAAAATTGAAACCAAATATCTAATTACCTTTGGTACTTTCTTTCCAGACTCTCCACTATAAGTTAGAACTTTAACTGTCTTTTGCTCTTGTTGGTGAAGGTTAGTAGTCTAGGTGACCTTTGTGCTTTTTTTGGGTTTTTCCAAAAGAAGTGTCTCCCCCATTCTCTTCAAGTGCACTTGTTTCTCCATCTGTGGTACCTGGCTTTCTTCTCTTTGAGAAATCATCTTAACTTTCATTGAATCATCTGATGATTTCTTCAATCCTTCTGTATACATTCTTCCAGTGGATTGATATTTTGATTTCCTTGTCGGAGTTACTCTTTCACTCAAACTATGTTTGACAATATGCTCCCCCTCAATCCTTGCTTTCGTCATAGAATCTGTATCCTCTTTTTCCTAAATCTTCAAGCCCATTTTACTGATAGTTGTAACGTTAATAATGCTTTTAATGTCCATCTTCATTCTGTTTCCTCTCTCAAGAAGGATTCTAGAATCTTTGAAGATTCTTGTCAGCAACAAACCATACGGTAAGGAATTCGAGTCTTCCTTCAACTTCACTATATAATTGAGGATTAAGTATGGAAGATCTATGGGTTGACGATTAAGTAGATGAAATAGGCATTGCTCATCTATCATCGTTACCAAATTCTTTGATCCTGTTCTTGGTAGAACACAATAGAAGAGTAGCGAATGTAGAACCCTAGCCTTTGGCCCAAGACTTAAGGCCTTCTTCTACTTTGGGTCACTACATCCATATAGTTATCGATTAATCTGTGCCTTTTCTACATTGGCTTGAGTCATTCATCTTGCTTTATGAGCGACCATTACTCCAACACTTGGGCACTCAGTAGCCTTTTTGATTGACTTCAGTGTTACTATGACCAAAAATCTATCCACCACTGATACTAAAGTATCTTCTACTACCTCTACATTCTTCTAGAAATCATATACTACATTCAGGTAAACTGTTTCATGGACCTAAAAGAATTTCTTCCATCCAGCTGCACCAATCTCTGGTTCAATATCCATCTGGTCCTTATTTAAGGAATCAAAATCAACATGTCTTCCACAAGTCATTGACTGCTCCATTTGTATCTGTAGTCAACAAAAAACTAAACGCACAAATGTATTTCTCAAAGAGGTGATCTTAGTTTCCGAAGTTGAGATTGTGAGCATGGAATGTTTGATATCAAAATAGAGTAATGAAATGTTTTGTTGAGAGTTCTTCAAAAGCTGATGTCGGGGTATTTCAAGAGTGTTTTAAAGTAGGTGATATTCTCAAGGCTTTGAGAAGATTTCCCTCCAAAACTTTCTCATGAAAGAAGTTACCGCCTGTAACTTATTGTTACTGTTACCTTGAACTCTTACGACTTGTTATCTTCTTCACTAAGAAGCTTACCTAGGTCATGACGTGCAAGACGATTGATCACTTAACTTTACCATGTTCAGGTTTCATCTAGTTTCTTTGAATCTTTCTTCACGCAATGGCTTAGTGAAGATATCTGCCCATTGATAATTCATCTCAACAAACTGTAGACATACGATCTTCCTCTGTACGTAGTCTCGTAGGAAATGATGTCTAAATTCGATATGCTTTACCCTTGAGTGTTGTATCGGATTCTTCGATAGGTTGATAGCACTTGAGTTGTCATAGAAGATTGGGATTTGTTCTTCTCGTATTGAATAATATTCTAACTGGTACTTAATCCACAACGTATGTGAGCAACAACTTACGATTGACATATATTCAGCTTCTGCAGTGGAGAGAGCAATTGAGCTTTTCCTCTTACTTGACCAGGAAACTAGGTTGTGGCCAAGAAAGTGATATCCTCCACTCGTACTCTTTCTATCAATCCTGTCTCCAGCGTAATCAACATCACAGTAGCCAATTAACCTAAGATCTTTACCTTTCTTATACATTAAACAAAGATCAATAGAACCTGATAGATAACACAACATTCTTTTAACAGATCTATAATGAGATTCTATAGGATCTGTTTTAAATCTCACACACAAACAAACACTAAACAAAATATCAAGTCTGCCTACTGTAAGGTATAATAAAGAACCAATAATTTCTCTATAAAGGGTTTGATCAACCTTCTTACTAGTTTCACCCTTAGATAAAAGGTTTGAAGTGCAAAGGAGTTGACATTGGTTTTACTTTTTCCATCCCATACTTAATCAACAGTTCTTTGATATATTTCTGTTGATGAAAAAATCTTTTCTTTAGTTTGCTTAACTTGTAACCCAAGAAAGAATTGTAATTCACCCATCATACTCATCTCAAATTCATTCTTCATCAAATTCTCAAAACTAGTACATAGCTTTTTAGACGTTGCACCAAAGATAATATCATCAACATAAATTTGCACTAAGATGAAATCATTCTTAATACATTTTCTAAATAACGTCTTATCTACATGTCTTATACTAAAATCATTCTCAATTAAAAAGAACTTAGACGATCATACCAAGCTCGAGGAGCTTATTTCAATCCATACAAAACTTTATGAAGTATATAGACATGGTCTGGTTTCTTAGAATCTTCAAAACCTGAAGGTTGCTTTACATAAACCTCTTCTTATATAAAACCATTCAGAAATGCACTTTTCACATCCATTTGAAATAGCTTTATATCATGACAAACAACACATGCAAGTAAAATCCTAATAGCTTCTAATCTTGCTATAGGAGCATAAGTCTCATTATAGTCTATTCCTTCCTATTGATTATAGCCTTGTGCTATTAATCTCGCTTTGTTACAACTCACTCTACCTGATTCGTCTAGTTTATTCTTAAAAACCCATCTAATTCCTATAATGGAATTTTTAGAGGGTCTGGGAACCAAAGACCAAACTTTTTTCTTAGTAAACTGGTTTAGATCCTCTTACATGGCCAAAATCCACGCTTCATCCTGAAGAGCTTCATCAATTTTCTTAGGCTCTATCTCAGAAATAAAGCTACATTTGCTTCTCTTCTAAATTTGGACCTAGTTCTCACTCCTTCTGAGGTCTCTCCTATAATTAGATCTTTTGGATGAGAACTCTTATATCTCCAATCCCTTTTCAGATCAAGCGTTTTAGGAAAATCTTCTACTTTGCCTAAAAGAGTATCTGATGGTGACATATCTTCACTATCAACCAAGGGTACTGATAAGGTTTCATTATTAGTATCATCTCTCTTATTTGGTTGAGAACTGTCATCAAACTTGACATGGATAGTTTCTTCAACAGTTAAACTTGACATGAATATCCTAGAAAAATTCCTGAATAAGTCTTAGAATTGAATTTATCCATAATTTCCTTTGTATTCAATATAATACACGTGCAAACAAATGGATGGAAGTAAGATATATTTGGCTTCCTTCCTTTCTATAACTCATATGCAGTTTTCTTCAACAAAGGTCGCATAAGTATTCTATTTTGAATATAACAAGCTATATTCACAGCTTCTACCCAGAAATACTTAGAAAGTTTCATTTCACACAGCATAGTCCTTGCCATTTCCTGAATTGTCCTGTTCTTCCTTTCTACAACTCCATTCTACTCACAAAATATTCTGAATTTCTCATTCTCAAACTCACCACCATGATCACTTCTAATACTAGCAATAGAAACTCCTTTTTCATTCTGTAACTTTTTGGAAAGTACTTTAAAACACTTAAAAGACTCATCCTTATGTGACAAAAATAATATCTAACAAAATCTAGTGAAGTCATCAACAATTATGAGACCATACTTCTTTCCACCAAGACTCACTATCCTAGTTGGACCAAATAAATCCATATATAACAACTCTAGAGGTCTAGACGAAGTTACTATATTTTTAGAAGAAAAAGATGTTTTAACCTGTTTTCCCTTATGACAACATTCACAAAAGAAATCCTTGTTAAAACTTATCTTTGGTAATCCGTTTTCCAAATCTTGTTTAATCAACTTAGAAATATGTTTAAAACTAACATGACCTAGCTTTTTATGCCAAATCAGTTTTTCTTCATCTGTTTATATAAAACAAGAAATATTTTAACTTTGCAAATCTTCTAAATTGATCTTATAAAGATTGTTTTGACTTTTGACAGAAAAGAAAATGGAACCATCCTTGTTTTTGACAACACAAGAGTTTTGATTAAAGGATAATTCAAAACCAAAATCACATAATTGAGTTACACTAATCAAATTATGTTTTAAACCGTCAACTAGCAGACCATTATCAATAGATGCAAAGGAATATTTACCGATTTTACCGATTCTAACTATTTTGCCCTACTGGTTGTCTCCAAAACTTACTGATCCTCCCTTCTTATTTTGAAGATCTAGGAACATAAACCTTCTTCCCACCATATGTCACGAGCATCTACTATCCAAATACCATTGGTGCTGGTTGCTTTTTCCAAGGAAGGAGATCTGCAGTAGATATTATATTCTTCTTAGGTACCTAGATTTTCTTAGGTCCTTTGGGTTTAGTCTTATAATTATTCATAGAATGATAATAAGAAGACTGGTGATATTTCTTTCTATCAGGAACAAAATTCTTTTTGTAACGAGCATTACTTTTAGTAAACCCTAAACTACTCTTATCATTAGGGTGTTTATATCTTCCAAGCATGTCATTCATTTTCTTTGTAGTTTCAGATCTGCTGAAAGAGTATTAATTCTTTGTTTCAACTGACTAATCTCCTTGGATCTATCTATTCTTCATATCGCCTACTTGTTTCTTAAGGTAGACGTTTTCTCTCTCTAACACTTCCGTGTTCTTCAAGTTTTCGACAAACTTTCTTTTTAAAGATCTATACTGCTTTAGTATAGCATGTGAATCTTCTAACAATTCTAAATATGCATCTCATAGCTCATTAAAGTTAGAGGTTACCTCCTCGTCACCTCCTTTTCGGCTACCCAGCATATATTTGCTTGTACTGATGCTTCTGAATCAGAATCCGATTCGGACAAATCCAAATCTTCCCAGGTTGCCATCATGCTCTTCTTATTTTCTTTATTTTTCTTTGGGTTTCTTCTCAGCAACGAACATTCAGATTTGTAGTGTTCTGATTTGTTGCATCTTAGTGCATGATAGAGGTCTTCTCGTTCTTGACTTCATCTTTGCTATTTTTCTTAAAAGAAAACTCTTCATTTCCTTTAGCTTTTTTTCCACATTCTTCTGATCTTCCTTGAAATGAAAGATAATTCATCATCATCTTCACTTGAATCTTGTTTAGATTCACTGGTATCGTCATTCTTGATTTCTTCAATATTTAATGCTTTTGATGATGAACTTCTATCCTTCTTAGTCTTATGAATTTTTTGACTAGCCTTTATTACTATAGATTTATCCCGTTTGAGTTTATCTTCTACATCAAACTCTACTTCGTGTATCTTCAAAGAACCAAACAATTCATCAAGCTTTAATATACTCAAGTCCTTGGCTTCTTATACTGCAGTGATTTTAGGTATCCATCTTTTCGGTAGACTTTTGAGAATCTTCCTGAAATGGTCTTGATTATTATAGATTCTCCCAAGAGCTTTAAGTCCATTAATGATAGTTTGAAATTGTCGAAACATCTGATCAGTGGACTCATCTTCTTTCTTCTTAAACAGCTCATACCGATGTACAAGAATGTTTATCTTAGACTCTTTCACTTGGTTTGTGCCTTCATATGTTGTAACATCCCGTCCTCATATTAAGAGTTAGGACCCAAAATTTCAATACATGTGAGCTCAAAGAGAGACTAAGGAAATGTATTTTCTTGCTTATGCATAATGTTAGCATATATGCACATAAATATTGAATGGTTGCACATAAAAAAGGATACATGCATTCATTGATAACTTCCAGGTATAATTGTTGTTAAATATTATTTTTATTGAAAATGAGAAGTAGAGGGAGTATAAAGAGTGATCTTGGTATGAGTTGTGATAAGGAAAAGTTTAGAAACAAAATTGGTAGTGATCTGGAAAATGTTCACTAAGTCTGCTTCGGTTTGTTAGCCATAACTTTTTCTTTAGTTATCCAAACGAGATGATTCTTAATTTGGATTAAACTAGAAACGTATGGATACATTTCTTATGAAGACATCGAATTTCAATTCTGTC
>JAOTAZ010000002.1:24609211-24629824 GCA_025629785.1 Erythroxylum oxycarpum | reverse complement strand
CATTTTATCCTTCCTTATAGGCTTATGTTCTTTTAAACTTAAGTGTCTTGCCAAAAATATCCTTGAACATTCTGACATAAAACTTTCTTCTAGAAAATGTCCCCCATTGTTTTAAGTTTCTAATGCCACAAAAATCATTCAATTTGGTTCAGTGATTCAAAAGATATACTTCAAACATTTTTGGAATGCTCTTGTCCAGCATAGTATACTGTGCACAAATTCCATCCAAAACTTGAAAGTCTTAGGAATTGAATTACAATTTATTTCCTTCAGATACTTTGTAGCTCTATATCTCTAGTTTACCAAAAATAAGAAATCATCTCATTTGGATTTCTATAGATCACGATATCATCAAAATACTGAAGTGTATTTAGTAGAATAACACCAGTTCATAATACTTAAGAGCACACTCACTGTACCCGTCCTAACTATTTTTCTCAATCTTTCTTCCTTCATTTCATATAGCTTCTATTTTTTTGTGGAGATGTATAGAAAAGTCTTACGAATCCAATGGTACAAGAATCAAGTCAATCAGGTGTCTAGAGAAGAAGTTATGGCCAAAAGAAGCAACCATGTTTTTGACCTCAATCATACTGAACTTGTTTTGGAGAAATAGCCATAACTTTGTGTAGAAATTTCTAATTAAGGTGTTCTTTAGATATTTCAAAAAAAGACATCAAGATTTACAACTCGTATGAAGAGGTCGAAGGCAAATTCTTTCATCTGAGGTGTCAAAAATGGATCAGACGATATAACGTCATTTTTTAGACGAAGTGACGTCATCAGACAAAACAAGGTTGGGAAAGTTATCGTAATGTTCCCTAAAGATATCGTATTAAGATTTTATTTATATGTTGAAAAGAAGAATTTAAAAGCTACAACTATTATGAAGACGTAGAAGGCAAATGCTTTCATTTGAGGGGTCGAAAATGGATCAGACGATATGACATCATTTTTGACACGAAGTGATGTCATCAAACAAAACAAGGTCGGGAAAATTGTGATAACTTTCCCTACAAAATTTGGATTAAGGTGTTATTTATATGGTTGGAAAAAAGACTTCAAGAGATACAACTCTTATGAAGACCTTAAAGACCAAATCTGTCATCTAGAAGGTCCAATTTGGACTAGAACATATTCTGGCCAAAATGAGACGATGCTGATGTCATGAGACGAATTGCTGACGTCATAGTGAGACAAAGCAAAATGAGACGGTCAAACTAAGACGCAAAAAGTCAAACTAAGATGATGATGATGTCAGCAAGCACAAAACTAAGACGAAGATGACGTTAGCAAAACTAAGACGATAGGGTGAACAGTAACTTCGTCTTACTTTTGCTCCTAAATGTCTCCATTTGTAAAGATCATAAGTTTTGACTCTGATATCCAAATTTTTCATATAATATACCGTTGGAAAGATCAAAGAAAGATCTATAACTTTTCAGAAGGCAACGTTGCTCAATTCTATTTATATTAATCCCAAATTTGCTCCTAAACTTCGAAGAAAAATTTTTCATTCATTCACCAACACTACACCCAATTCTTCACTTCGTGACAAATTTTGATATTCTTAGATACAGAATTGAAATTAGATGTCTTCATACGAAATATAGCCATATGTTTCTATTTTAATCCAAATTAAGAATCATCTCGTTTGAACAATTAGAGAAAACGTTGTGGCTAAAATACTGAACCATACTCAGTAAACATTTTTCCAGATCAACTCTTTATTCCAAAATCTTTCTTTACACAACTCATACCAAGATTGCCTTTTCTACTTCATCTACTCCTCATTCTCAGCTTCATTTCAAATCAATGTCCTCCAAAAAGAAATCATAGTCTATGAATAATCATGAACACGAATAACAAAACATACACATATATACCTATTCTGCATCAATTTACTACACAATATTGCTGTCATTTTACTTCTAATTTTCATCTTAATTCTTTCTATTTCAAAAATCTCTTATCTACCAAAAACACCATAGCAAATCATGAATCTATCCACATTTCGCATTCCCTATTTTACTCTTGTCTATCATTTCTTGTTTCAAAAATTCTTCATTCATTTATTCTTAACTCATGAGTAACCACCAAAAATTCTCATTCAATGGTTCTAATCTCTTACGAAAAGCTCAGGTCCAACAAATTTCAACATTTAAAATTTTTAAATCTATTAGCATCATTGATAATGATTCTACAACTTAACAAGTTTCATCAACTTGTTCATTCACTTTAGGTTTAGCATTAAAATTGGACTTATCATCAACACTTTCTTCTTTAAAAATATCCTACAGGAATGAATCTACATTATCAATATGGTAAATGGATTGAAAATCATTAGGGTACTTCATTGCTTCAAAAATATTGAACTTCACTTTCTCTCTATCAAACTCAACAAAAAAGAGTACCCTAATTCACTAATTTTCATCTTGGTCGTCTATATAATGGCATTCCCAATAAAATTGAAGTTGAATATTCAACACTATCTCCATCCATTTTCAAGATGTAAAAGTCCACTAGAAATACCAAATTGTTAACTTGGACTAAAACATTCTCTACAACACTAATAGAATACATACAAAAATGATCAGCTAACTGAATATTCAAATTAGTTTCTTGCACAAAAATTCAGATTTAAAGCTAGGTAAATTGAGTATAGAATGACATTAGTGGATGCACCTAAGTTTAGTATGGAACATTCAATTTTTTTATCACCATTGACGCAAAAGTGTAAACATATCTGGATCTTTGCAATTTTATGATAATTTCCTAAATATCACAGTTGATACATTCTTACCCAAAATTATTCTCTCTTTATCCTTTAAACTCCTTTTATTTATGCATAGATTTTTAAGAACTTTACATATCTTGAAATTCTCTTGGTGACTTCTAGAAGTGGTGTATTTATTTCCACCTTCTTAAAGGTTTCCAAGATGTCTCTTTCATGTTCCTTTTATTTTGATCTATCCAATCTAAAAGGAAAACAAGGTTCATGTGTATTAGTTTATATTGGTGAACTTTAGCCTACCTACATGATTGTCAAGCAATAAAACCTTTTTTTCGAAACCCTCACGACCCTCGCAATGTTTATCTCTCACACTCTTGTAAGAAACTATGAAAGCACTATATAGACTGTTAATTGCAATAATAGAAGCACAAAAGAGATACAACAAATGCTAACCTTTATTACTTCCCTCAAAGTATACAAAGGAATGATTTTTCAATCTCAATGTTAGGAGCAAGGCTTAAATGAGTTATTTATACCCACCTCTAGCTTGATGGCCAAGTTATAATCCTAACAGAACTCAACAACCTAGATCACATCTTATCCTTATCAAATTACATCCCATTATCCAATTAAATGATATCCCTATCTAAATAAGACCCTATCTAATAGGATTTAACTACATCACAACTATCAAGATAAAAGATTACATCTATCTAGGAATGATCCATCCATATCTACAAAGACCTCCACTATCTTCAGATGATCCTCCCATATGGTCTTTATCTCTTAGAATTGATGCTTATCTATTGTAATCTTATTTGCCACATCATCCAAGATCTTCTCATGATCTTTATTCGTTGTGATGAGTCATCCAAACCCAAAGCCTATCATAGCATACTAGTTTGATTCAATGCTTACCCATGTCAAGTCCATTAGCCATAGTCCATTCATTTGAGCATAAGCTAAGTCCTTAGTCCATTAAGAACCCAGCCTTAACTAAGTCAACTCTTACAATTTTTGAAACTATCCCAAAACTTGTACAATGCTTGATCTAACTTGCTAAGTTACCTTATAACTCTTGTATGTTAATGTCATGCATGTGATCCAACTAACCTTCAACTCAAGCCCATTTTCAGCTAGCTGTGAAGTGTCTTCATGTGCTAAAAGGCTAATAATAACCAATAATAAGTCTAAAATTTTCCTAGTTTAATTGGTTCAAATCTAGCATTCAAACCAAAACTTACTATAAATTGATTTGGTGTGATAGCATTCCATATTGATAGGGATGGCAATGCCCAGTCTGAGCCTTACTATAGGGGGTCAACTTGAGCCCGACCACGTCTAAGGTAGCAATCCCTAGCTTGGGTCTGACTTAACCTAGCCCAAATTATTATTTTTGTTAAATTAAAATGTTGAAACGACATTATTTTCCTATTATTTGTTAGGCCTTAGGCCAAGTTGGGCTTAGGCTGAAATTTTCAAAAAATTGGACCTAAATTAAATAATTGAGATTACTACAACTATTTAATTTAGTTTTCCTATTTCTAATAATTTAAATATGCAAATGCATAACTCTAAATTCATGAATACCTATAGAATAATCAACATCAAATTAATTTGTTAGATCAATCAATATGAATTATTCATGAAATATAAGAATACAAAACAAGAAATACTTGAATTAAAACATGAATATAAGTTTAGAACAAAATCTCACAACGTTACAACTAGAGTTTTGAATCTTCTTGAATTAGAATATTGGATTTAGCCACATATGGCTTTAGTTACAACACCAAAAATAGAAGAAAAAGGAAATATTGAGAGAAACCTACTAAGAAAATAAAAAGAGAATGATGAAGTAAGTGGTAGACGTGTTTTTGTCTTCTTTTCCTACTTAAAACTTAGTTACTTCTATCTTGTAAATATCCCTACCTAAAAACAATCTAAATTCCTACATAATAGGAATGGAAATAATTTTCCTAATTGAATTCCAACCCTTGAAGTGAATCTGGCACTAAACATGATCCCACCTTATCAACTGCGACAATTTGTCCCTTTTTTCTTCCAAAATTTAGGATTTTGACCAATAATGCTCCAATTTGATGCAATCTTCACTTCTCATCTCCTAAAACAAAACAAAAATGAAAATTTCTTATTTAAGCACCAAAATATAGTTAAAATAAAAAAGGATAATTCCAATTAACATAATAAAATAACCTCTTATCAGTGCAATTAGGTTTTCAAAGTTAAGTGAAAATTTGCTGGTTTCATTGAAAGATACAAAGCTCAATTAGTGGCGAAGGGTTTTCATTAACATGAAGGATTGGATTATTAGGAGACTTTTAACCTTATTGTTAAACCTACCATGATTAAAATTGTTCTATCTCTAGCTATTTCTAATAATTGACATGCTCAGTAGCTTGACGTGAAAAATGCATTTTTACATGGTGTGTTGTAAAAAGATATCTAAATGTCTAGACCTTCAAGTTTTGTTGATTCTCGTTGCCTTAATGTTGTATGTTGACCTCACAAGACTATGGCCTTAAACATGCTCCACAAACTTGGTTCATTTGGTTTAACTCAAAGTTGTTGAGTTTGGGATTCTTTTACGTAGTTAGTGATTATTCCTTATTCATAAACCATTATTCTGGACATCTCACAGTTATTTGGTGTACGTAGACAATATTTTGGTGATTGGTATCATCAAAAAAATTATTTTTCAATTAATCCTTGAACTTAGCTAAGACTTTTCTTTAAGAGATTTAGGTTCTTTGCATTTCTTTTAGGTTTATAAGCATATAGATCGCCTCTTGGATTATTTTTGAATCAATTAAGGTACATTTGGTACATCTTGAAAAGGCTTAATTACTTAATTCGAAGCCTCAAAAACTTCCCATGACCACTAGCAAACAACATTATGCATTTGGTTCGATTACAATTTCTAATTCCAAGATGTATTGTAGTATCATTAGCAGCCTTCAATATCTATCTATTAGACGACTGAAATTGCATTTATGGTTAATAAGTTAAGTCAATTTATACAAAAACATCATCATGATCATTAGACATCAGTTAAAAGCCTTTTACATTATCTTGAGGGGATTGCACACTATGGGATGTTCCCTTCGACTAGGTCTTCTTTTCAAATATCTAGTTTTTCAAAAGTTGATTGGATTGGTTGCCCAGACAATCATCAATCTATGACTGATTTTTGCATTTAATGGTCTCTATTTTGGTCTCTTGGGGTCCAAAAAGTAAAATGTTGTTTCAAGGTCTAGCACGAAAGTAGAATATCAGGCTATTGCATGTGTTGTTGCTGAAATTCTTTGGCTATTGTCTTTGCTCCATAAGCTTCATGTCTCTAATACTCAAGCTCTTGTACTTTAGTGTGATAATGTTGGTGCAACTTTCTTATTTGTTAATCCCATTTTCATGAATTTACATAACATATTAAGGTGGACTATAGTTTTGTATGTAAAAAGGAGGCTCGTGGTGATATAGCAGTTCGATTTATACCATATTTTTAATCCAATTACTGACGTATTAATAAAACCTCTTAGCAGTCAATAGTTTATGTAGCTACATTCCAAGCTTTAAATGGTATCGGGACCCTCTTGCTTGAGGGGGTATTGAGGTAGTTAGAATGCATACCAAGATTAGATAATTATGTTAAATTCTATCCTATTTACTGATTTAGTTAGAATACGTATCTGTTATCTTGTTATAGTGTTTGTATGCTATTATATTTCCTACTTTTATATATATTTATATTGTGAACACTAGATTAATATAAGTGAAATATACTTCAACATTTATACATTCTGTTTTCATGGTCTATACCAAACCCATCTGAGAGAAGTGAAATACTTGATTTTTTAGTTATTGTCAAAAGAAATGTGTTTAAAGAGAGTGAAGAGTGAGGAGATAAAAGAATACAATTTTTTAAAATTTTTAAGTCCCATTTGACATATAACACATACATTTGAGAAAAAGGACCTCAAAAAATATTAAATATATATTTTGTGATGGATAAATTAACAAAAAATTTGAGTTCGGTTTGAATTGAACATTTGTGGAACATTGGGTTCTTTTTTAATGCGTTGAAACATTTGAGTTTAAATTAAATTTTGATGAAAACATGATGGTCCAATTTGACCATTTTCCCGAAGATAAAAGACATTCTTATTCTATCTTTAGGTCAAATTATAATTAAGTGTAGATTCTAAATAGTAAGTACTAATTAGAATTCATATGCTCCTATTAATTTAATCAACTTTGGAATAGCTTATCCAATGAGTATTTATAATTCAAATCTTTTATTTTGAGGATTTTAAGATAATAGCAAGAAGAAAAAGGAGCGTTGAAAAGTAGGGACCATCTTGGCATGAACTGAATTTAATTTTTATAAATCAAGGCTAAATCTGACCATATTTATGGTTGAGTTTTGAGATAAATCCAAGTCCAACTAAATAAGTTATTTGAGCTTATCTTTTGAGGTCAAGTCCAATTTTATGTTTACCTAAATTTTAAAAGGTTTTTTAAAGAATTAAAATATAGGTATAAAAAAAATCTAAAAGTTGCAAGTCATACTTGCTCAAGACTTGGCATATAATTACTCAATGACTTAAGGGATAGTTTTACTTCTATTTTTTAAAATGAAATAATACAATCATATAGGGCTTATGTCAAGCAAAAAGAATCCAGCATCTACCAAAAGTGTTTGAAAAGTGTGTTCCAATGGCCTACCTTCAAATTTAATAGGGTGTTTGAAAACCTCCGAATTGAATTCATTAACGAATTGAATTTAATTATATTAATGAAATTGAATTGAATTCAATGTACACTATTTAGAACAAATCCAATAATATTAGAATTGAATTCAATTACACTGTTTGAAACACAATCAAAATGAATTCAATTATTTCTTATCACATTTTTACCCTTGATTAAAAAAATCTTATTAAATAATAAAAATTCACACTTTACATAGAGCAAGTTATAAACATCAATTTCAATATAAGTGATATCATCAAAAAAGTTTATTATTAAAATGAAAAGAAAAAATTGGTTGCAAATGACATTAGGCTAGACCGAGCTATGAAGACAATAAAAAACTATTATAAGTTGGAAGCTTAAAAATGCATGAACGAGCAGTACTTCTTTGCGTTATCAACTACAAGAAATAGTTCTTTCACCCATGAACAAGGAAAAGGGAAAACCTGAATATGGTGGGAGGTGCTGATTCGTGGAGAAGGTGTTGTTTTCCGTTTCTTAGTAGGAGGGGCTACTTAAGGTGAAGAGATTAAAGTAAATCACCCGTTAGTATAGACTTTACGTTCAATATATAAAATGCACAAGAAGGGGGTTGAATTGTGTATCCTTTTTTTCTTAAATACAATCCCCTTTTATATTTATTTGAAAACTTGCTCATTTAAAGCTATTAAGTAAAAATCACAATGTATTGCAATTAAATTCTAAATACTTATATAAAATAGTAAAAATTAAAAGTCGAGAGTTAAGAGAGTAGACACAGCGATTTTACCCTAGTTCACCCCAAAACGTGGGCTACGTCTAATCCTCAGAATCCTTTTTGAGATTTCACTATTCTTCCGTCTCAGTTTCTTTCGTCTTAGTTTTGCTTTCGTATCACTTTTGCTTCTGCTTCTGTCTTAGTTTTCTTCCGTCTTAGTTTTGTTTCAGCTTCTGTCTTAGTTTATTCCGTCTCACTTTTGTTTCTGCTTTTGTCTTTGTTTCTTTCGTCTTATCAAAACGGTTCATCACTTTTTAATATTATTATTATTTGATTTTCAACAAAATTATTAGACGTGAAGTCATTTTGACTTAAAAATCTCCAGCTTTTTTATGATAACAAATAATCATAATTTTAGAAAGATAGTCGAGTATTATTTATAAGAAGATATACAATTGTGAAAGATATATAATTGTAAAAAAATTGTAAGCTATCTCTTCACTTCTCTTCTTCTTCTATTCTCTTCTCCCCTTATCTTTCTCATTTTCTCCTCTCCTCTTATTTGTTATTAATCAAAAATCATGATCGAAGATGCTTCATTATTTCAGAGAACATTTGTTTCATTTTAGTACAGAGTAACTTGAGGTCTTATCATATATGAGCTACTTCCTCGTGTAAGTCATCCAGTGAAACACGTAGATCATCAAACTTATCATGCATTTCTTCAATTTCTTCGACTAAGGCTTCATCACTCTTATGTTGTACTTCTTCTAAACCAATAGTATACCAAATGATTTTGAAGATAAGACATCCGGTTCAATGATTGTAATAACAGGAGATTTGAAAGATAAGTTTCGTTCAGGGAGATCAAGGTCATCAGGTCTAGGCAGCTTTGGAACTTGTTTTCCAAGAAGGTGTGGTACATTTCCAATTGAAGATATAGAGCTCAAGGGTCTAAGGTGCATAATTAGGTGCACAAAAGTCTCTATATTGAAATTAATACCTCCAACTCTAATGGTTATGTACTGTCCTTCTGTTATTTTGCCAACTACTTGAGAAGTTTCATCAATGGTGACGCTACCAGAATGACTACCTATTAACAACCTTTAAAATATGGTGGGAAGCATAGATTCCTCTCTATTAAGCTGCATAACACGCCTCATCTATGTTTCTTACTTCAACTTCTATCTGATCCTCTGTCAGATCACTTGTCATCCCTTCTAGCTACATTTTCTTCTTCCCCTTTTCTTCATTGCGAACAATGTAAGGTCTTGGTTGAATGTCAGGTACAATCTTGATCACTATTCTTTTTGTGAGTGGGAGAATAGTCTACTTCTGCTTGGTCATTTGTGTAGGATATGGTTTTAATTTTTCATTCCTCAGAACACTATACAACCTTTTCTCTCCATGATTCAACAGATGTATATTGAGCGACTATTTACCAAGATTGGTTCAAATTGTACCTTAACCAACCTTCTCAAAGGTTCTCTTATGATTATAGAGCTGCTACTCCTAACAGGTTCAACTTCTTCAATGATCTTCATTTTCAAATCCTCTTTTCTCATTAGTTAAGAAGGATTAACCTATGCTGGACTGTGTTCAACTGACCTTTTCTTTTGTTGAACAGCAGTTGGAGTGCTCCTTCTCTTACTGATTTTTTGCTTCTTACTTTCTTCAATCAACCTAGGAGGTTTAGGTTGAGGTTGAGGTTTCTTTCTTTCAAACTCTAACTTCCTCTTAATCTCAGTCTCTTTAGTTAATTTTGCTGAGTCTTCTTACAAAATTGAAACTAAAGATTTGGTTGCCTGCAATGTTTTCATTCCAGAGTCTCCACTATGAGTCAACTTTTTACCATTCTTCTGCTCTTGTTGACGCAGGGTTTGTAGTTTAGGCAACGTTTTTGCTTGTTTGGGTTTCTCCGAAAGAAATGTCTCCCCCTTTCTCTTCAAGGTCACTTGTTTCTCCGTCTGTCGCACCTGAGTTTCTTCTCTTTGACAAATTGTTTTAACTTTCATTTAATCATCTAACGATTTCTTCAATCCTTCTGTAGACATTCTTCCAGTGGATTGAGATTTTGATTTTCTTGTGGGAGTTACTTTTTCACTCAAGCTTTGCTTGACAGCACACTCCCCCTCAATCCTTGCTTTTGTCATAGAATCTATATCTTCTTTTTCTTGATTCTTCAAACCCATTTTATTGATGGTTGTAGCATTTATGGTGCTTTTGATGTTAATCTTCTTTCTATTTCCTCTCTCAAGAAGGATTCCAGAATCTCTGAAGATTATTTCAGCATCATACCATAGGGTAGGGCAGTTGAGCTTTTCTTTGACTTTACCATGTAATTGAGGATTAG
Source organism: Erythroxylum oxycarpum (assembly GCA_025629785.1). Taxonomy (NCBI): domain Eukaryota; kingdom Viridiplantae; phylum Streptophyta; class Magnoliopsida; order Malpighiales; family Erythroxylaceae; genus Erythroxylum; species Erythroxylum oxycarpum. The sequence continues at coordinate 24,619,267 of JAOTAZ010000002.1, read as the reverse complement.
GTATGGAAGATTTGTGAGCTGGCGATTGAGTAGATGAAATAGATATTGCTTATTTAACGTCGTTACCAGATTCCTCGATCTTGTTCTTAGTAGAACACAATGGAAGAGTAGCGAATGTAGAACCCTACCCTTCGGCACAAGACTTGAGGCCTTCTTCTTCTTTGGGTCACTTTATCCGTATAGTTGTCGATTGATCTGAACCTTCTCTACACTGGCTTGAGTCATCCATCTTGTTGTATGAGCAAACTTTACTCCAACACATGGACACTCAGTAGCCTTCTCGACTGACTTCAGTGTTACTATAACTGACAATCTATCCACCACTGATACTAAAGTATCTTCTACTACTTCTACTACTTCTACATTTTTCTAGAAATCATATACTTCATTCAAGTAAACTGTCTCATAGAGCTAAAATAAGTTCTTCCATCTAACTGCCACAATCTCCGGTTCGATATCCTTCTGGTTCTTCTTTAGGGAATCAAATTCAACGTGTCTTCCACTAGTCATTGATTGCTCCATTTGTATCTGTAGTCAACAAAGAACTAAACACACAAATGTGTTTCTTAAAGAGGTGATGTTAGTTTCTAAAGTTGAGAGTGTGAGCAAAGAGAGTTTGATATCAAAACAGAGTAATGAAATGCTTTGTTGAGAGTTCTTCAAAAGTCGATGTCAAGGTATCTCAAGAGTGTTCTAGAGTAGGTGGTATTCTCAAAGCTTTGAGAATCTTTCCCTCTAAAACTTTCTCATGATAGAAGTTACCGTCTGTAATTTACTATTACTGTTACCTTGAACTCTTACGACTTTTTATCTTCTTAACTATGAAGATCATCTAGGTCATGACGTGTTAGACGGTTAATCACTCAACATTACCATATTAAGGTTTTGTCTGATTTCTTTAAATCTTTCTTCACTCAATGGCTTAGTGAAGATATCTGCCTATTGATAATTTTTCTAAACAAACTGTAGACTTACGATCTTCCTCTGCACGTAGTCTCGTAAGAAATGATGTCTAACTTCGATATGTTTTACTCTTGAATGTTGTATTGGATTCTTTGATAGGTTGATATCACTTGTATTGTCACGGAAGATTGGAATTTGTTCTTCTTGTATTGAATATTCTTCTAACTGGTACTTAATCCACAACGTCTGTGAGCAACAACTTGCAGCTGATATATACTCATCTTCTGTAGTGGATAGAGCAATTGAGCTTTGCCTCTTGCTTGACCAGGAAACTAGGTTGTGGCCAAGAAAGTGACATCCTCTATTCGTACTCTTTCTATCAATCTTGTCTCTATCGTAATCAGCATCACAATAGCCAATTAACTTGAAATCTTTACCTTTCTCATACATTAAGCAAAAATTAGTTGAACCTGATAGATATCTCAAAATTCTTTTAACAGCTATATAATAAGATTCTCCAGGATCTGCTTGAAATCTCGCATATAAACAAACACTAAACAAAATATCAGGTCTGCTTACTATAAGGTAAAGTAAAGAACCAATATAAAGGGTTTAATCAACCTTCTTACCAGCTTCATCCTTAGATAAAAGGTTTGAAGGGTGCATAGGAGTTGACATAGGATTCACTTTTTTCATCCCATACTTAATCAACAGTTATTTGATACATTTTTGTTGATGAATAAAAATCTTTTCTTTGGTTTGCTTAACTTACAACCCAAGAAAGAATTTTAATTCACTCATCATGCTCATCTCAAATTCATTCTTCATCTAATTCTCAAAACTAGTACATAGCTTTTTAGACGTTGCACAAAAGATAATATCATCAACATAAATTTGAACTATGATGAAATCATTCTTAATGCATTTTCTAAATAGCATCTTACCAACATGACCTCTACTGAAATCATTCTCAATTAGAAAAGAACTTAGACGATCATACCAGGCTCGAGAAGCTTGTTTCAATCCATACAAAGCTTTATAAAGTCTATAGACATGGTCTGGTTTCTTAGAATCTTCAAAACTAGGAGGTTGCTTTACATAAACTCTTTATCTATAAAACCATTCAAAAATGCAATTTTCACATCCAATTGAAATAGCTTTATATCATGACAGACAGCATATGCAAGCAAAATCCTAATAGCTTTTAGTCTTGCTACAGGCATAAGTCTCATCATAGTTTATTCCTTCCTGTTGATTATAGCCTTGCGTTACTAATCTCGCTTTGTTATGACTCACTCTACCTGGCTCGTCTAGTTTATTCTTAAAAACCCATCTAGTTCTTATGATGGACTTTTTAGAAGGTCTAGGAACTAAGGACCAAACTTTATTCCTAGTAGATTGATTCAGTTCCTCTTGCATGGCTAAAATATAAGCTTCATCTTGAAGAGCTTCATCAATTTTCTTAGGCTCTATTTTAGAAATAAAAGCTAGATTTGTTTCTCTTCTAAATTTGGACCTAGTTTTCACTCCTTCTGAGGTCTCTCCTATAATCAAATCTTCTGGATGAGAATTTTTATATCTCCAATCCCTTTTCAGATCAATCATTTCAGGAATATCTTCTACTTTGTCTAAAGGAGTATCTGATACTGACACATCTTCACTATCAACCAAGGGTACTGATAGGGTTTCATTATCAGTATCATCTCTCTTATTTGGTTGAGAACTATCATCAAATTTGACATGAATAGTTTCTTCAATAGACTTAGAAGTAAGATTATAAACCCTATAAGCTTTTGAAGATAAAGAATATCTTAGAAAAGTTCCTGAATAAGTCTTAGAATCAAATTTATCCAAATTTCTTTTGTATTCAATATAGTACACTTGCAACCGAATGGATGGAGTAAGAAATATTAGGCTTCCTTCCTTTCCATAACTCTTTTTCTTCAATAAAGGTCGCATAAGTATTCTATTTTGAATATAACAAGCGGTATTCACAGCTTCTGCCCAGAAATACTTAGGAAGATTCATTTCACACAGTATAGTCCTTTCCATTTCCTGAATCATCATGTTTTTCCTTTCTACAACTCTATTCTGTTGTGGAGTTCTAGGAGCAGAGAAATTATAAAAAATTCAATTCTCCTCACAAAATATTCTGAATTTCTCATTCACAAACTAGCCACCATGATCACTTCTAATACTAGCAATATAAATTCGTTTTTCAATCTGTAACTTTTTTGAAAGCACTGTAAAACATTTAAAAGATTCATTCTTATGTGATAAGAATAAAATCTAACAAAATCTAGTGAAGCCATTAACAATTACGAGACCATACTTCTTTCCGCCAAGACTCAATGTCCTAGTTAGAGCAAATAAATCTATTTGTAACAACTCCAGAGGTCTAGACGAAATTACCATATTTTTAGAAGAAAAAATGCTTTAACCTATTTTCCTTTATGACAACTTTCATAAAAGAAATCCTTGTTGAAACTTATTTTTGGTAAACCTCTTACCAAATCATGTTTAATCAACTTAGAAATGTATTTAAAACTAACATGATCTAGCTTTTTATGCCAAATCAGTTTTTATTTATCTGTTGATATAAAACAAGAAATATTTTGACTTTGCAAATCTTCTAAATTGATTTTATAAAGATTGTTTCGTCTTTTGATAGAAAAGAATATAGAACCATCCTTGTGTTTTGACTACACAAGAATTTTGATTAAAAGATACTTCAAAACTAGAATCACATAATTGACTAACACTAATCAAATTATGTTTTAGGCCATCAACTAGTAAAACATTATCAATAGACGCAAAAGAATCTTTACTGATTTTACCGATTCCCATTATTTTGCCTTGCTGGTTACCTCCAAAAGTTACTGATCCTCCCTTCTTATTTTCAGGATCTAGGAACATAGATCTTCTTCCCATCATATGTCGCAAGCATCTGCTGTCTAAATACAATTGGTGCTGGTTGCTTTTTCCAAGGAACGAGATCTTCAGTAGATATTAAATTTTTCTTAGGTACCCAAATTTTTTTGGATCCTTTGGGGTTAGTCTTATAATGATTTGTGGAATGATAATAAAATGACTGATGAATTTTCTTCCTATACAGAATGAAATTCTTTTTGAACTGAGTATTGTTTTTGATAAACCCTAAACCACTCTTATCATTAGGGTCTCTGTATCTTCCTAGCATGTCATTCATCTTTTTTGTACTTTTAGTGAACGTTGATAGATCTGCTAAAAGGTTATTAATTCTTTGTTTCAGCTGACTAATTTCCTCATATCTATCTATAGCTACCTTTTTCTTCATGTTGTCTACTTGTTTCTTCTTACAGACATTTTCTCTCTCTAACACTTGCGTGTTCTTTAAGTTTTCTACAAACTTTTTCTTTAACAATCTATACTGCTTAATTATTGCATGAGAATCTTCTAACAATTCTGAATATGCATCTTAAAGTTAGAGGTTACCTCCTCGTCACTTTCTCTTTCGGCTACCAAGCAAATGTTTGTTTAAACTGATGCTTCTGAATCAGTATCAGATTCGGATGAATCCAAATCTTCCCATGTTGCCATCATGCTCTTCTTATTTTCCCTATTTTTCTTTGATTTTCTTTTCAGCAATGGACGTTCAGACTTATAGTGTCCATGTTTATTGCATTCGTAGCAAATGACAGATGTTTTCTCGTTTCACATTTGTCTAAGCTTTCTCGAAATAAAAGATAACTCATCATCTTCTTCACTTGAATCTTATTCAGATTCATTAGTGTCCTCATTCTTGCTTTCTTCAATTTTTAACTCTTTTGATGATGAACTTCTCTTTTTTTGAGTCTTGTGATTTTTTTTATCTAGCTTTTAGTGCTCTAGATTTGTCTCGTCTTGGATTATCTTCTGCATCAAGCTCCACTTCATGTATCTTTAAGGAACCAAGCAATTTGTCAAGCTTTAATACACTCAAGTCCTTGGCTTCTTGTACTGCAGTGACCTTCAGTCACCATCTTTTTGGTAGGATTTTGAGAATCTTCTAAACATGATCTTGATTATCATAGATTCTCCCAAGAGCTTTAAATCCATTGACGATAGTTTGAAATCTTCCGAACATCTGATTGATATACTCATCCTCCATCATTTTAAATAGCTCATACTGGTGTACAAGAATACTTATCTTAGACTCTTTCACCTAGTTGGTGCCTTCGTGTGTGATGGATAGAGTATCCTACATCTCCTTCGTAGTGTCGCATACATGAACTATATCATATTCACTTCTGCTTAAGGCATAACTTAGAAAGAACTTGGCCTTTGAATTTTGTTGGAATCTTGTTTTTCGATCAACTGACCATCTGGTACATGAAATGGCATTTCCTTCCTCATCCATCGGTGTATATGGTCCATTCTCGATAATCTCACAAAGATCAATATGTGTAGATTCAATGAAGATCCTCATACTATCTTTCCAGTAATGGTAATCTTCACCATTAAATGCAAGAGGTCTTGTGATGGAGGCGCCTTCAGCTATAAAAAAGTGTGATTCTGCCATAGATCTTTATCCTCACTTTGTAACGATAGTTCTTGGAAACCAAGCTCTGATGCGAACTGAAGTAAATCACTCGATAGTATAGTCTTTATGAACAGTATACAAAATGCACAAGAAGGGAGGTTGAATTGTGTATCCTTTTTCGTGAATACAATTCCCTTTTATATTTCATTCAAAACTTACTTATTCAAAGCTCTTAAGTAGAAATCATAATATATTGCAATTAAGTTCTATATACTTGTATAAAAAAGATATAAATTAAATTACAAGAGTTAGAGAGTAGACACAACGATTTTATCCTGGTTCACCCCAAACTGTAGGCTACGTGCAGTCCTCAGAATCCTTTCCAAGATTTCACTATTCTTCTCAAACTGTACAAGTATTCTTTCTCTATTGAGCCTTTTTAGGTCTCTTACACCAAGTATTATTTTCCTCACTTAGCCTTTTCAGGCTCTCAGCTTTTCCTCTCTCTTACAAGAAAGGTATTGTGAGCTTTATTACAGTAATGATAGCTCTAGTGTTTTGCAGAACAAGTACAGTGTTTGTTAAAGTTCAAAAACTTAAGATCACTATCTCAAAATCACTAACTTTTTTCATTCTTCGACTCCGACTTGTATTTATAGCCTTTGTCTTCAATTGCCTCTTGATAACTGCTACTTTCTTCTTATTTCTTGATTCTTGCAGAAACCGTTATTCAGTTGAGTTCTGTAACTAACTCAAACTGATTAACTGTTTGACGTAGTATCGAGTCTTCATCTTCATATCTTCCTACTTTTGCTTCCATCTCAGTTTCTTCCTTCTAATCAAAGCAGTTCATCAATTTATAATATTATTATTATTTGATTTTCACCAAAATTATTAGACGTGAAGTCATTTTGACTTAACAGTAACAAATCAATGATGATAAAAAAATTACAATATATAAAAATGTATTTAAGCATAAGTCTAGTTGAAGATGTTAAAGATTAACGAACCTATAATAGTTGCTTAAATGTTGCTTAAGGTAGAGTAAAGTTATGTATGAACTGAAGGCATAATATTATTATTGCTTTGTTGTGGTAGTGTATTAAAATAAGCTTTATTTCCTATGGCCTAAAAAATGAATATGATAAGAAAAGATATATATTTGAATATATAACTAAATATATATTCATTTGAAGGTATATAAATTTATAAACCTGCATGATTAATTTCATTATTGTTTGAGGTAGAATGATGTTATTGGCTAGGAATTAAATTTATGGCACCAACTAACTATTCTAGTAGAAGTTGCACATCCCTTCATTCTATAATTTTGATAGTTTCCACCTTCTTCTCTTTGTTTATACTAGGTGCTATTAAGCTGGATATCTGCAAAAAAAAAATACATAAATGTTACTAATATTAAAATAAGATAATTGAAAGAGCACTTTCATGATACGTTCAATCATTATAATCAAAACACATTTAATCATCAACAGTAATCACATAAACAACATAAGTGTTATTAAAATTATAATAAGACAATAGAAAGAGCACTTTTATGATACCTTCAATCATCACAATCAAGATCATCAAAATCATCATCATTAATTGCATTATGATTTAACTTTTGATCATTATTATATTCGGCCAAAGTATTATCATTGTCATTTAATTCATCCTCAATATATTTTTCATGTCTTTCTATGAAAGGATTTCTTTATACTTTAGTTGCTTATAGTATATTGGGATTAACACATCTTTTATGGAATGATGATATATCATCATCTTCTATTTTGAGAGCTACATTATTCAACTATGATCAATCTCTAGATATACTTCATCACCATCTTCACCCATTAGATCATTTTCCTTCTCGTAAAAATCAAAATGATTTCAGTATTGAAACATTTGCCTAACTTTCCAATTGTTGCCCAATACAACGTTAGTAAGACAGAATACTTGCTTCTCTTGACTTGCAAGCACAGATGGTTCATTTTTATACCATGTTTTGCTAACATTAATGCTAGTAATATTTCCATTCACTTTTATGTTAATCCTCTTATTACCATGATTAAATGATTTGCACTTAAATAGAACAACCTTTTTATCCTTAATATAATGCAACTCTATTATTTCAGAGATAACATTGTAGAACTTAATAAAACAGTCCTTATTTTTTCCCTCAATAAAAATCCCACACTTTTGGCTTCTAAGGCGAGTATCACACCCTTTTATGTGAAATCTAACTCTATTAATAATACAACATTTATATTTTTATTCAAATTACAATCAATAAAAGTTTCCTTTCTCTTTCTATTACTTGGCTGTTTTCCAGGTGTACTCTGAAAGTTATTCAAGTACATCATCACCTAACAAGTACAAAGGAGCTTTATTATGTTCTACTTTTCAATTAAATAATTTGCTTCTTCACCATTTGTTCCCATATTCTAAGTAATGACGATGTACCCTATAATATATTTTACTTTGTAGCCTCATTGAATGAGTTTAATGGTTACACACAGGAAAGGAAATGTAACATTTAGTACTTTATCTAAATAAATTGCCATAAGTTGGAAAATCATTTATAGTCCACAAAACAACCATACGTATTCTAAATTTTTCACCTTCATCTTCCTAGAGATGTTTTAAATCATCAATTAGTGGTTTTTTTATACATCAATTTCCTTACCAAGAGTAGTAGGTCTTGGAATAAGTAAAGACAATAATAAAAAAAAAGGCTCTTTCATACACTTCTATGGGGTAAATTGTATGGCACAATAATCACTGACTATATGTTGTAAGAAGTATTCATATTACCAAATGGATTAAATCCATCAAAGGCTAACCTAAGTCGAACATTATGACAATACTTTACAAACCAAGGAAACTTCCCATCAAAGTCTTTCCATGCCTTTAAGTCTGTTTGATGATGTATAATGTTATCATCAATGCATTTCTTTTTATACCACCTCATATCTATGACTATTTTTATTCGCATAAAAAGGCCTTTTTAGTTATGGTTTATAGGGAGGTACCTCAAGATTTTATGGGTTATCTTTTTTTTTCTTTTTCCATCATCCATATAAGGTGTCAAAATTTACCCTAGTTGAAATAATACATGTTTATGAAAGTACATGTGTGATAGGAGTTAGATACATGTTTTTGGTTAACTGGATAATGGCTAGTGAATTGGAATTAATTGATTCCATTAGAGAATTGAGGTATTTAAAATGCATATCTATATTAGGAAAACTTTCAAGTGGCAAAATAAATTCGTATATGAAAATTTCAATGATTAAGCCTATGAGTTAGTGACATTTGGCATGAGTAATTAATTGACAAATGGCTTGGCAAGAATGTTACAAATAGCATGGTTAATAAGTTGACAAGTGGGATAACATAAGTGTTGCAATTGGCAGCGTAAATGAAGGCAAATGGGAGTCATGCATTGGAGATATATGTGGCAATACATAATGAAGACACCTAGTAACTTAGCTGTCAAGCATTAATAAACTTTGGTAGCCTTCATTTGGCTCTCTTCTCTCCATCGATTCCTTGCTCTACCTTTTTACTTCGATTTTGTAAACTCCTTGCAATATGCTGCATGAAGAAGCTCCCTCATAGGAATTTCTAGGCGGATGTGCTTTGGGTGTTAAAAACACATTACATCTATCTTGGTTTTGGAACTGTATTAGATGCTTGGAAGGTGCTGTAATAGTTGGATTCTTGGAGTTGAATTTGAAGTTTAGCAAGGTAAGGGAATTATGAACTTGGTATCCTACGTTAATATACGTTGTTTGATACTTGATACAAATCAATTGTGCACTGAAATAGGAAAGAATTCAGGTTTGATACATGCTGGAAACTAGTTTAGAAGAGTAGCTACTGGACAGGTTTCGGTATTTTAGCCATATCATGCCCTGTATGTATCCAAATTGGGTTAATTCAAATTAGTATTAAACTAGAAACTTATATCTACAATGTTTGTGAAGGCGTCGATTTTGATTTCTGTCACTAAATGTATCAAAAGTTGGCTTGAAGTTAAGTATCTGGAATATGTCATTGTTTGTGAACAGTCTGTAGTCATGTGTGGGCAGAAACTTCAGACATAAACGAATAATTGTTCAGAAGAATGTTTGGCCTAAATCCTTCATTTTCATTATCCAAATGACTGTGTATCATTGAACCGAAAGTCTACTTTGGGGAAAAGCTGGATGAAAATGTTGAAGTATGTGTTTTCATTGAACTTACTGTGGTATTTTGATTATAAATTGGGCTATGGATTTCCAAATGAGTTGGTTCTTAATTCAGATTAAAATAGAGACATATTTCTATAACTTTATTGGAGAAGTTGAATCTTAATTCTGTCTCTAAGAATTTCAAAATTAGGCATGAAATTGAGTTTTGGCTTGGGCTAAAGCTGATGGGTGTCGAATCCACCAAAACTAATTCCCAAACACCAAACGAATTTAAATTGCGCACAGTGGTAAATGGGGTCGATCCACAGAGAATGGCTTAAATTGATTCTATTCAAATGCCAAAAAACGAATGAAAATAATTAAAAGGGGGGGGGGGTTTGGAGTTTTCTACTAAAACTACTAAATAAACTAATCACTAACAAATTATTAACTCAATTGATATTAAATAAAATA
>JAOTAZ010000002.1:24573008-24586640 GCA_025629785.1 Erythroxylum oxycarpum | reverse complement strand
TTATAAGCAAACTCGATTAAAGGTAAATGATCATCCCATGAACCTTTGAAGTCCATAACACAAGCTCTTAACATTGCTTCCAATGTCCGTATTATTCTTTCTGATTGACTATCAGTTTATGGATGGAAAGCTGTACTAAAATACAACTTGGTTCCCAAAGCCTCCTGTAAGCTTTCTTAAAATCTTAAGATGAACCTGGGATCCCTATCCGAGACTATAGAGCTTAGAATTCTATGAAGTCTAATTATTCCATCCACATATTTCTTGACCAAAGCATTCAAAGAATTTGTCTGCTTAATTGGTAAGAAATGAGCGGATTTGGTTAGCCTATCTACAATTACCCATATTATATCATGCTTCTTGCTAGTCCTCGGCAATCCCATCAAGAAATCCATCGTAATCTTCTCCCATTTCCATTTCGGAATCGGCAGAGGTTTAAGTTTGCCTGAAGGTGCTTGATGTTCTGCTTTAACTTGCTGGCACACCAAGCATCTTTTAGCATATTCTGTAACTTCTTTTTTTATTCCTTTCCACCAAAAATGCTCTTTTAAATCTCTATACATTCTTGTACTTCCTGGGTGCATAGCATAAGATGCATTGTGTGCCTCATCAAGAATCTCATCTTTCAATTCCAACATGTTTGGAATACACAATCGGTTACCTACTACCATCAATCCATTTTCTCTGGTCTCTATTTCAAAAGGTTTACCACTTTTAATCTCTTCCCAGAGCCTGCTCAAATACTCATCTTTTTCCTGCAATCTCTTAATCTTCTCATTCAATAATGGCCTCACTCTAAAATTAGCCAATATAATCAGATTTGGATTGTCTCAATGACACTTTAAGTTTGGCTAATTCCTTCAACAAAGGAGATACACCATCTCCATATCTGCCATAGTTGATTTCCTACTCAATGCAACTACTACATTAGCTTTCCCTGGGTGGTAGCCTATCATCAAGCCATAATCCTTCAACAGTTTTAACCACCTTCTTTGTCTCAAGTTCAACTCCCTTTGGCTCATCAAATATAAGACTCTTATGATCTATAAATACCCTATTAGTGACTCCATATAAGTAATGTCTCCAAATCTTCAATGCAAAAATTATGGCAGCTAACTCCAAGTTATACGTAGGATAATTCATCTCATAAGGCTTTAATTGCCTAGAAGAGCAATAACTTTATCTTCTTGCATCAACACACAGCCTAATTCTTTTCTTGAGGCATCACTATAAACTGTATATCCATCACTACCTGAAGGAAAAGTCAAAACTGATGTAGTGGTAAGCCTATTCTTCAATTCCTAAAAACTGCCCTGGCACTCCTCTGTCTATACAAATTTCTGATTCTTTCTTGTCAATTTAGAAAGTGGAGCTGCTATTATAGAAAAGCATTCCACAAACCTTTTGTAATACCCGACCAATCCCACAAAACTTCTCACTTCAGCTACATTCTTACGTACTTCCCATTTCACAACTACTTCTATCTTCCTCGAATCCATATGCACTCTTTTTTTTTGAAATTACATGTCCAAAGAACACCACTTTCCTTAGCCAAAATTCATATTTATCAAATTTGGCATACAACTCATTATTCCTCAATGTCTCCAAAGAAATTATTAAATATTCCTCATGCTCCTTATCACTCTTAGAATAGACCAAAATATCATCAATAAAAACAATAACAAATTGGTCTAAGAAAGGCCTAAAGACTCTATTCATCAAATCCATGAAAGTTATAGGTGTATTGGTCAACCCAAAAGGCATGACTAAGAACTCAAAGTGGCCATACCGCATTCTAAAAGCAGTCTTTGACACATCTGACTCCCTTATCCTCAACTAATGGTAATCTGATCTCAAATGTATCTTTGAAAACCTTGCCTCTTGTAATTGATCAAACAAATCATCTATGCATGGAAGTGGATATCTCTTCTTAATGGTGACATGGTTAAGCTTCCTATAATCTATACACATTCGCAATGATCCATCTTTCTTCTTCAAAAAAAGGACCGGAACTCCTTAAGGTGAAGAGCTCGACCTAATATAGCCTTTCTCTAATAAATCTTCCAATTGCTCCTTAAGCTCCTTTAATTCTGCCGGAGCCATTTTATAAGGCGGAACCAAAATTGGCATTATGCCTGGAAGAAGCTCAATGGGAAATTCAATTTCCTAAGTAGCGGTAGTCCTAGTAACTCCTCGAGAAAGACATCCGAGAATTCCATGACCATGGCTATGTCTCCTATCTCCCCTCTATCTGCCTTTGTGTCTACCACATAGGCCAAAAATGCCTCACATCCTTTCCTCATCATTTTCTATGCTATCAGAACCGAAACAATCCGAGATGGACTTACTTTTCTATCTCTTAGAAACACCACCTTTTTTCCATTATCCAACTCGAACTCCATTGTCTTTCGTTTGCAATCTAAGTTGGCATTATACTTCTCCAAGGTGTCCATAATTAAAATCACATCTAATCCTCCCATCTTTAATGGCAATAGATTCGCCACTAATTGTTCTCCTCTAATATATATCTCACAATCTCTATAAACTTGACTAATCATAATATAATGGCCTACTAGGGTACTATCCATCAAAGGGGTATCCAGTGAGCTCAGTTCTCTACCATACATAGTTCTCCCAAACGATACAAAGGAGTGGGTAGAACCCGGATCAATCAAAACAATTACATCATCATCAAATAATTTAATCATACTAGTCATAACTTCTGGAGCAGTTTTTGCATCCTCCCGGGTCATTACAAACACTATAGTAGGTGCTTGCCCCTTGGTCTTCCTGGAGGATTCACCCTCCTAGCTGCGTCAGAGTTACCCCCTTCAGTAGCAGTCTTATGCCCCACGGTCTCAGTTCTCTTCAAAGTTTGCATCAGTGTTCCTTCTTTTCTTACATACTTCAAACACTATCTTGCCATATGCCCTTTCTCTCCATACTTGAATCAAGCTCCAATCAGCCTGTAGTATTTCCCTCTATGCTTGCCGCAATGGTCGCACTTAGGGACGGATGACTTGTCCCCTTCACCCTTTCTACTACCTCCCATCGTTGAGGCCTAATGAGAAACAGTAGGAGTCCTCATCGGTTTAGGCCTGCTTGCACCATTGCTCCTCTCCTCAGACTATACAGGGAAAGTCCTGGCACTCCTCATAGGCATGGGAGTCTACCTCCCCTCTTAAATTGTTCTCTTCCCTTTCTCTTTTTGTTTACTGTGCTCTTTATGTTCTCAATGTTCTCTACCCTCAATGCTGCTTCAACTAATTGTTGAAAATCATAAAAGCTCTGCACCACCACTTTCTCTCTGATAGCTAGGTGTAACCCCGATTTGAACCTACGGCACTTAACTGCCTCACTCATCATTAGCTCAGCTGCGTATCGGGCCAATTGTGTAGATCGACGCTCATATTCACTCACCATCATATCCTTTTGGGTAAGACTCAGAAATTCTCTCTGCTTTTGCTAAATATACACCTCAGACAGGTACTTCTTCTTAAACACTGCTAAGAAATCCTTCCATGCAAGCACCGATAGTCTCACCTGACTCCCCGGCACACTCTCCCACCAATGCAAAGCATCTCCCTAAAGCAAACTAGCAGCATAGATAACCTTCTCATCATCCTCACAGCCCATCTGATCCAATATCCTCTCGGTCTTCCTCATCCAAGTCTCGGCCTCTTCTGGATCCATTGTCCCATAGAAATCTACTGCCCTATACTTCCTGAGCTTATCAAACTGTCTCCCTTCTTAACCGGGGCTGGAGCAAAAGATTGTGGTATCTGGCTCATGGCCTGAGCAAATGTCTGAAACATCCTTAGATCCAATGGAGCAGGCACTTGCTCCTGCAAGAGAGGAGACTCCCGCATCTGTGATCGATCGGGCTCACTACTCGGCCCTACAAAAGCCTCAGCATTCCCTGGGGCTACAGACTCATCAGTACTCTCCTCTATTGGCGGAGAGTCAGGTGCAATCGATCCTTACAATACTTCTTGTATCCTTCTATGAGATGGCATCTTACTCCTTTAATGAAAACACTAACTATTAGCTTTCATTTCATTTTAGTCTTAATTCCTACATGTATGCATGACATGCATATCACTTAATGCAATTCAATCAATTCACATAACATAACAGTTCCTCCTATTATGCATTCTAAGCCTAGGAAAAACCTAAGCTCTGATACTAAATAATGTTGGACCCTGCTTCCGAAGCCCAACATTCAGAGTCAAAAATTGAAACAATACTTGTCCTTGATCCGATAAAACTAGTTTAAGGATGAAAAGGCATAACTTTCTCTAGAGACGTCGGACTAACAACTCTTTCGACTGTTTGAAAGAAGAATTCAAGATCTACAATTTTGCATGAAGACCTTGAGGATGGATTCTATCATTAGGAAGGTCAAAATTTTGACTAGACGATTCAAGATGAACAGTGCACAGAAAAAGCGGAGGGTCAACCATAGAGGAAACATAAAGTAGACAAAACAAATACAAAGCAGACGAATGCAACAAATCAGACGAATGCGGAGCAGACAAATGCAAAAAAGCAGTCAAATGCAGAAAAGTAGATGAATGCAGAGCAGAAGAATGCTACAAAGCAGGTGAATGCGGAGCAGACAAATGCTACAAAGCAGACGAATGCGGGAAAGTAGACGAATGCGAAAAAACAAACGAATGTGAAAAAGCAGACAACTGACACAAAGCAGAAAATGCGAAAAAGAAGACGAATGTCTCAAAACAGACGAATGCGGAGCAGACAAATGCTATAAAGCAGACAAATGTTGAACAATAGACAAAGGCCACGGAGCAAATGAATGCCACCAAGCAGACGAATGCAAAATATCAGGAAAATGCGAAACAGGTGAAGGCGGAGTAGAAGAATGCCACAAGGTAGACAAATGCAGAATAGAAGAAGGCCACGAATCAGACAAATGCCACGAAGTAGACGAATGCAGAACAGAAGAAGGTCAAAAAGCAGACGAATACGGGGCAGATGAATGCCACTAAGCAGATGAATGCGAAATAGATGTATACAGAGCAGACGAATACTACAAAGCAGACGAATGAAGTCCACTTAAGACTAAGCAAAGTCTAAAGACGAAATGACATCATCATAGATGATATGACGTCATCACAGACGAAGCGTTTTTACAAACGATATGTCTCCCCTTATGAAAACCATAACTTTTTGCTCCTATGCCCAATTATTTTATAATAAATACCGATGGAAAGTTAGAAAGATAAGCTACAACTTTCCAGAAGCCAATTTTGAATAATTTAGTCTAAATTAGTCCAATTTTTTCCCTGAATTCAACACACAATTTCTACACCTAGGAGAGATTTGGATTTTTGAAATGTACACTACCAAAGAAACATGTGCATGCACATAGGGAACTTTTCAATTCTAAACTCATTTTCCAAAACCATAAAAGCTCATACATAGCTTTAATTACAAATTTACATTTTAAGTAAAGGCTTAACACAATATGCAACCTATAGAGGATGCTCAATGTTTACATGCTCATGAAGCTATCCAAAATTTATCGAATTAACATAGTTACAAAAGCTCCTAATGTCTTGGAGTTTCTGATGCCTTACAAGGATTGCTACTCTTCTCATTCTGCACCTAAGGAGGGAAGAGTGGGGTGAGCTACACAGCTCAGTGACTAGCATATTTATAGTCATTGGCAATTGACTATAAATTCAAGCATATGTTTAAACATATACTTATATTCAATAATTCAATCATTTTTCCATTTAATTTAACACTCATAGCACATAACACTCAAATGCAACATACATGACAAGTTAAAGATGTGATGCACAACAAATGGCTCGAGGGTTTCATGAGAACAGAATGGAAAAATCGAAGTTTACCCCATGAATAAAATGAGCCCAATTTTGGAGCTCACGTACCACAACCGGGTAGTCGAGAGAAGGTTCTTGTCCACGTGCATGTGACAAATAAAATGGTTCCACTCTCGCCTAAACAAAAGCACATATTCGTTTTCTCGTATGCTCATACTTTATGCATTGTCTTCTTTTCATTTAATACAAAAGTTATGACCTCTTTTGATCTATAACATAATCATATTTCAACATGCATTTTTCAACATTTACAAACAAGTCAATTTCAACATACACGTACAGGCAAGAATTTGCCCAATTACACTATAACTATAAATATGTTACCTACCTAAGTAGCTTGTGAAATCCAAGTCAAGCTTGCCTTTCCCTTTGCTCTTAGGTGAGATTCCCTTGATTTCCTAAAAAAACCAAGGTTCCATTCAAAACAACATTTCAATAAAGTTCATAAACTTCAAAATTCTTAAAATTTCAATAACATAAATTTAACCTACCTATACCCCATCTAGGTCAGAAAACTTAGGATCTAGTTTATAAATTTATAAAATCACTTGGGTTCGCCTAACTCATCTTCTTCCAACATAAAACTTTCATTCTCTACACAAACTCATTTCTTTCTCTAACTCCTTCATCCTCAACACAACCCATTACTCTAATAAAGCAAGAAAAAGAGATGATTAACCCACTTTAACAAAGTTGATTTCTCTTCTTTTCTTCTTTCACTGAAAACTTCTCTTATTCTCCCCTATTCTTGTTTTTCACTCTTTGGTTCTCACGACACTCTCCGCCCTTCTTCTAATTCAAGACAACTTATATGGGCTTTCTTCCCTTTGTACGCTCCATTAGTAAGTCTCTTCCAAGTTTACCCCTTCTTTCAGTTATTCTAAGTCTGCTAACTCTCTTAACCCATTAAACACAATATTAATTCTAACTTATTTCTAGCACTTTATTCTAACTTCTAACTTCTAATTTCTATTCATACTTGCTACTTTGATGACTCAACTCTAAAAAATAATGAAACAAATCAATCACTAATAAATAAAAATTTTGGGGTCTAATAGAAAATGTTAATGAATGCATGTACAATCATTTTAATGTGCAAAAATCAATATTCACGTGTGTTTGTATGCCATATTATGCATGAGCATGAAATGCACTTTTTAACTTCTCAATAATCTTCATGTACACTATTCTAGGGTTCTAACCCTTAACATAGGATAATGGGATGTTACATTTGCAGTCATGGTTTATAGGGAGGTATCTCAAGATTTTATGGGTTATCTTTTTTTCCTTTTCCATTTTCCTTTTGTCACCTTAATGTACCACAAATAGGACATTCTTGAAGATCTTTAATTTCCTTTCAAAAGATAGCACAATTATGCTTACAAGCATGTATTGATATATAGCCTAATTCAAGGTTCCTTAACAATTTTTTATATTTACAATAAGATTTGGGTAATTTGTGGCTAATCGTTAATGCATCATTCTACAACTTAATCGATATGTTAAAAGATTTGTTACTCCACCTATTATATACCTTTAATTGCAACAACTTGACAATAAAAGATAAGTATGAGAAATTAGAGAACCCTGGATATAATTCTTTTTAAGCAAATTTTAATAAATTCTCTAAATTATCTTTTGTAATTCTACCAAATGTATTAGGCAAATTATTATCATTTATAGTCTCCATATCATGCTCATATCCTCTAACATTTCTCCAATCCTATCATCTACATTGTCATTAATATCACTATCATCTACATCATTATTGTTATCACCATTATCACTTGTATCAGGACTTCTAGCATTACTTACTTCATAATTTCCCATGATAAATCCATCGAGTATAGGGTTTATCTATGCATCAGATTAGAAAGTGATTATATACCATATCTTGACTTTGATTGTTGAAATTTAAGCAATCTATGCATGGAAAATGAATTTCACATTTTAAACCCATTTGTTCTTTTACAAATTTAATGAAAGTCTTCACTCCTGCTAAGTATTGACTAGATCATTTTCGATGACTCATCCAACTTTTTTCCATATAGCTATCCAATTATAAGTAAATTACTAAATTAGTAGCTACAATTTAAGTTGTAAATAACATAATGACAAATCAAAATTGACATACTAAGTTCGCATTCTACGAAAGATCGAAATTATTTAGCAGACTATGATAAACCCTTTAATAAGATATATGACAACATAAGGTTTTATACTTAAGAGATATGAGCTAGCTTAAACCCATCTTAAAAACCACATGTACATTCATATTTATAGAGCAAGAATGTGAAAGCCACTTACAAATATGTCCTAACTACTTTGCAATGAGGTTAATAAAGTGATCAAGCATGTATCTACAATCTACGTATTTAAGATTTTATTTGAACTTTCATGAGAATTCAAGCAGTGAATTTTAAACATACCTCTAAATTTAAAAGCAAGAATTATAAAATTTGATTCAATGTGTGCTTCTGCTATTATGTCCTTTAACACGTCTTGTTGGACTATATTTGTAATTAAATTATGAATATCATCATTCTTAACAAGCATAACAGAACTCTCAAGAAAGAATCAATTAAAAGACCTCATATCTCATGATGACTTCAAGATAACCTTACCTATAACCTTACTAGCTATAGACTTAGAAGTTCCACTATAAAACAACCAAGACCAAATAGATAGCCCAAATGTTTATAGATTTGCAACGGGTGTGGAATAGGTACTAATGAAACTCAAAATCATTGAACAAAATATGCAAACATCCAAGATTTAATATGCTAACATCTAACTTAAATAAAAGAAAGTCTAAATATGTTCTCATAATAGAAAATTATTCAAAAAGTTAATGATTTCATCTCTTTTCATGTCAAACAAATATTTAAATACAAAAAAGGAATCAAACATTAGTTTTTAGGACCAAAACATACCTAATTTTTCTTAGAAAGTACTCAAAAAAAGTAATCAAATCAACTTTCCTTAGAAAACATGTGAATTTTCCTACTTCTATTAGGATTCTAATAAGGTAAAGTAAGTAACCAGATAAACCAACAATAATGACGGATGTTGATAAAACCAGCACAACTAACAAGTTGAAACATAACCAACATCTTATGTTAGTTCTAATACATTGCAAACACATTTAAATATTTTTGAAGTTAGTTACAAGAAGTGACTGGATTGGATAGATAAGTGAAAAAAATATCTATATGTTGTTCTACATAAAAATCCTTTAGAGAAATATATTTCAAAGGACAAAGGGAATGTTAACTTTACGCTTGTGATCCATCTCTATGCTTAAACTGATAAAAGAAATTTACTTACAAAAGAAAAATAGATAAAACGAGAATGCAAAGGGAAAGTTAAAATTTACTATTTGAGTGCCATACATTCCATTGGTCTTTTAGGTATAAAGTCTAATAAAAGTTGATGATGGTAAAGAAGATGAAGCGTTTGATACATTGAAAGAGAAGGTAAATGGTGAAGAGGCAAAAGAGTGATGAAAAAAATTGAAAAGGTATAATGAAGATTTTTTTACAAAAAATTAAAAAATATATTGCTCAAATAAAGAGTATAAGGTTCTTTGCACAACCTTCATGTATTACATGACCTACTACCAATCTATCTTTAATAAAAATTGCATATAATTAATGTCTAGTTTAACATCTACAGTAGTTAATGAGCTGAGTTTTAAAACTTATGATGACGCTTCAACTTCAATATAGAAGGAGTTGTCATACATACTAAGACTTGATCCTAAAGAGCTAAAGTAAATTAAAATTTCTTCTTGGGAGTTTTTCTCCCCAACCTTATTAAATTTGCACTTGCAAAAGCCCATATTTGCATCCTTTACTTAGACTTGATCTCACGTCCTTAGTTGATCCGAAAACTACTCCATCAATCCTATCACATCTTGTGGTTTGCAAGAATGCAAAATCCAAAGCTTTCTAGTGCTTTACTTGTGAGGAAAGAGTATTCCATTAAGCTAAACAACCATGATATTTCAAGCACTAAGCAATTGAAGGATGAGACAAAAAAGTTCATGGCAAAGAAAGAGTGATAGAAATTGTCCGTAAGCTTATAGAAGAAAGTAAAACCACGACCATAATAGTCTGATAATTTTTTGCATTTGTTTTAACTCATCATACACGCCCTTAACATTCTTTCTTTACTTTCCACTCCTAGTTTCTCTTTAAGGACCATTCCATTGTCATCATGCGTCTTCTTTATTCTTTTCACGAGTCAAATTAATAAGAGCTAACTCAAATCCATCATTTAGATCTTTGTCATTGGCACACAAATGGATTTACTTAAGATAATTGCATACATAATACTATTTCTTAGCACCTTAGAAATAAAAATAATGGGTTGCCCTGTTATTAAAAAAAAATAACATGCAACAAAGAACTTAATTTAATGATTATAAGTGAATGACAGAACTTAGGTTTCAGTAATTGATAAGTTCAAAATTTATTAAAACATGCTAGAGAGACTATGTTGGGTCTTGAATTTTTCTAGTTTCTCATAAATTGCTTAAATAGTGAATTGATGCTTGTTTATTGGTTTATTTTTTATTATTATTGAGTTGAGCCATTAATTAAAATTGAGGGAAGGATTAGAAGTTGGGATTAAAATGAAGTGATAGGTTAAGTTATAATTGAACTAAGTTAGCTTAAGTAAATGGAAGGGGTTAAAAGATAACCAAGGGCATAGTTGGAATGTCCTAGTAAGTGGAGGGAAAAATGGGAAGACAAGGAGTAAAATGAAAGGCAAAAATTAGAAGAAGAGGAAGAAGTGTCGTGGAAGGCAAGAGAGGAGAGAAGAAAACGTGGGAGAAGAGAAGAAGAAGAGGGAAAAATATCAAAAATCCAAGGGGAAAAGGGAGGAAATTCATGGAAGGAGGAAGAATCAAGCTCCATAAGGTAAGATCTTCATCTTTTCCATGCTTTGGTAAAGAAATGGGTTAGGGTTTTGAGATAGAGAAGTTCTAGAGAGAGAAAGAGGGATTTGTGTGTGTTTGGTTGGAGGAAGAAGAAGATGATGGATTCCTTAGGGCTTTGGGGTTTCTAAGCTAGGATTAGAGTTTTCTAACCTATAGGAACCATGGATAGGTTAGATTGAGGCTTAATTAGGGTTTATGGTGATTATGGAGAAAATGGGGATTTTTTCCAATTGAATTGAAATTCATGGAATTTTGTTTGTATTTAGGCAATCAAAAGGCTATCCATGAGCAAGAAGAAGGAAGCCATTGAATTTGGAATTTGCAAGTATAAGGTGGGTAAATTATTTATAGTTGTTGTGTAATATGAGCAAAATGCCTTGTATGTGTATTATGTGCTAAATGGCTTGTTTTAATTGTTATGGTGTTGAAATTCACTATGAGGTATGCCATTGTGATAAAATAATGAATTGTGTTTATGCCATGCTATGCATTGATGAATGCTTGACATTTTGATATGATTGTTATGCCATTGAATGAAGCATGACATTTTGTAAATGAACGATTAAATTGAATTATGCGATTTGATTGTGTTTGGGCGAGAGAGAAACCGTTTTGTAGTCATGTCGACGTTGACAAAAGCCTTTTTTCGGCTGTCCGCTTGTGGTCTACGAGATCCGAAAATGGACTCGTTTCGTTCACGGTGCAAACTTCGGTTTCGCCGTTTTGTTTCACGGAGCCTTCAAGCCAATTAATTGTGCATTTGCATTATAATGTGTTAAGCTATGCTTCGAATTGTATTACATCCCTTATGTGATGATATTATGAATTGTGAAATGTGTTTGAATTCAAAATGTTGATTTGTCATTGTGGAGTGTATGCATATGTGAATGGATATTATATAAGTATTTGGTGGTTTGTGTGGCTCAACGCCAATGGCTATAAATAGTTTAGCCACTGAGCTGTGAAGCTCAGCCCAATTTTTCCCACTCCTCAGGTGCAGATCAAGAAGGCCAGTAAATTCTTGCAAGGTATTTGGACCAATTGCGAGAGAGTTAGCTTATGTATTAACTTAGTGTTAGTCTTTTGGATAGCTTTAATAGCATATTGAACATTGAGCATCAATTGTATTTTGTAACTTATGTAAAGCTTTGATGAAATTTCAATATGTAATTAAAGCTATGAATGAAAGCATTGTATGAACTTCGTTTTGATTTGGAAATGAAATGAGAACTTGAAAAGTTTCCCTTTGTATGACCATGTGATTTTCAAGTTTGTACATAATGGATGTGCATTATCTAATTGTTGGATTATGATTGCAAATTGTTGCTTATGATGGGATAGCATGTTGGAATTTGGAAGTTGTGTGTTGAATTTGGATATTGAAGTTGTGTGATTTGAGTCTTGCAAATGATGATGTTGAATGGAAGGATGAACTTGATGGCTTTGGTGAATGATATAAGTTTTGAGTGGAGATTTGGAAATTTTATGCATTTGAATTGGTATTTGAATGGTTATGAAGTTGATTCACACTTGAAGGGTTGAATTTGGGGATATTATGAGTTGATATGGTGTTAGGATGGAAGACGGAAGCATTGGAGAGGCTTAGAAGAAGGTTTGGGACACTTTGCCCAATATGTGTCCGTTAAACGGACATGCAAGTCCGTTTAACAGACCTTCTTGGGTGGTTTTGGATCCTTGAGCCAGTGTGTGTCCGTTAAACGGACATGGATGTTCGTTTAACAGACTTTCTCAGACAAAAATGGGCTGTTTGGCCAGTCCATGTTCGTTAAACAGACATGCAAGTTTTTTTAAACGGACATCCTCGGATCAGCTTCCGTAATTTGCGATTTTGACCAGTTTAAAGGCATAGTCTTGCTTTGAGGTCTCTAATACGAGTTGTAGATCTCGATGTCTTCTTTCTAATGGTCTAAAAATGAAAGCCATTGGAAATTTTAAAAAAAGTTATGGCATTCGCACCAAGACATGTTTAGTTGGAGTTAGGGTTTAAGCATGTTGGATTCTTTCGACCATAACGCCTTTGTCTGATCTCAGAATTGAGTGATTCTCGAAGCATTGGATTTCTAACACGTTTTGCTACCGCTCCAAAAAAATTGGTAAATTTTGGTTTACATTCGAAAGGATTGATTCAAAGAAAGTAAGTGTTCGTTGAGATAACCCTATAAGGATTCTCGCTTACGCTTTTCGTCTTTCGACTTCGGATAGTTGGGCTCAAGGAACGGGGTCCAACACCATGGTTGGGCTTCGGGAACGGGACCCAACAGACTAGAAGCTTAAAGAGAAGAGTTGTACATAACATACCAAGAAATAGGCAAAGATAGATGAAAAAACTTGAGCTATGGAGAAAAGACGCCAGATATATGGCAAATAAGGGAGCTATTGGATGACAAAGAAAGATAGAAGAAAAAATAGAGAGGAGTGTCATTAGGTTATCAAAATGATTTCATTGTCATTATTTTTACTCTTCTTCTTTTTTTGCTACGAAAATATCTTTAACTACCAAGTTTATTTTCGTAGCTGATAATCATGGGACCTGTGTGTTTTAGCTACAAAAAAATTTAATAGTGAAGGTTTTTTACTACAAAAATAAGTTCACAGTTAAAAAAGGTTGCCAAATCTTATTAGCTACGAAAATATTTTGTAGCTTAAAACCTTTCTCTATGAAACTAAGGTTCATAATTAAACAATGTTGCCAAATCTTATTAGCTACGAAAAATATTTCGTACCTAAAAACGTTTCGCTATGAAAATAAAGTTCACAATTAAAAAACATTATCAAATCTTTTTAGTTGCAAATATA
>JAOTAZ010000002.1:24456860-24468308 GCA_025629785.1 Erythroxylum oxycarpum | reverse complement strand
ATCTTTGTACAAAACGCGCTAAAGGGGATTGTCTTTAGGGCACTACTCTAACAATCTTACAATACTGTACAAACATGAATAAGTCGAGTTATCACATAAACAAGTCGACTTATCAGTATCGTAGAGGAATAAGTCGAGTTATCTCATAAACAAGTCGACTTATCAGTATCGTAGAGGTATAAGTCGACTTACACAAGGGACAAGTCGACTTACACTTACAATGAGTCTGTTCAACGGTCTTTCCTGGGTATTACTGAATCGGTTCACTTCACTAGTTGCTTATCTTAGAGGGAAAAATTACCCAATTTTCCCAACAGCCATTTGGCAATAAAGATGAAGAAAAGAACAGAAGGTAAAAGTAAGAGAGGATTCATGCTCATGATTTGCAGGAACCAAAGAAGGAAGGGGATGCCAGTTTGTTGAAGATAAAGCCGTTGACTTTTTTCCGAGCTACGCCTTACTAATCAATAAACACTTTTTGACTGTGGAACAAAAAAAAATGGAAACGAAAGCAAATGAGGAGAATGTGCATTCTCTCTTTTTATGGTAAAAGAAACATTGTTTTCGACACTATCACTCATATTTTTTCAGAAAATGGAAGAAACTTAAGAGATAAAAGGAATACTTTTCCCTATTTATCTCTAATCGTATCAAAAGCAAGTTTGAAATTAAGGATATAAATGCAGCTTTCTTTTTATTTTAAAAAAGGAAAGAAGAAAATGTTTTAATAAAGAATGAAAATAAAGCTTACAAGGCGGTTTAGGAGTATACCCTTTTTAACTAGAGAAATTAATGTTTTTACTACTCAAAACATAAAAAAGAATACGGTAGTAATAACTGGAGAAGGCCAGAGATGCTAAGTATTCAGTTTAAAATTGAGCTCTTTGATGTTGTCAAGGGTTTCAGAGATGAGAAGATCTATTCGTTTGAACTTGAGTTCAAACTACCTAGCATTTTGTTCTTTTTATATTGTCTGAACACACATACTAACAGCTGCAATATGGGGTAATTGTAAGGGAGTTCTTTGAGTAACTAGCCACTAGATTGCACTATAGAAAGTAGTAAAATGATTAGGCCATTGATAACTTAGTTGTATTACTTTCCAATCCCAATGAGTCTCCTCACACATGAAGAATAAATGGTCTCGTATTTCTTCCTGAGTTAAGCATAAAGGAAAGCATGTATTGATGTTTAATTAACTAAGCCGATCAGTTGTATTTAATCTACTTTGTGTAGTGAGCCACAAGAGAAAGGAAGTTCTACGGGGATAATCTTGGGCGCGATGGTTGTTAATGAACATTTTGTATTGATTTTAGATACATAATTTACTAAATTCTTTTCCATTTAATGTTTAAATTGTACTAATTAAGAGTTATTTGTTTTAATTTTAGGCACATATTGAATTTGGAACCTTGAAAAGCCTAAAGCAAGAAAAGCTCTAAGAGGAAGGAAAGATGAAATGTTAACATTTTTTTTCTTTACAAGGTGAGCAGCAGCCACGATTTTGATGTGGAGAACAGGTTAAAAACATGAATGGGGTCATAAAAGTCCTAGAGTACAACTATGGAGCCATGTGAATATGGAGAAAAATGAGAGTTGGCGGTGTAAAAAAGGAGTAAAAATCGCAAGTGTGAGCTAAGTGACATTCCATACAACATCCTTGAAGCAGTTGGCAGAAGTGAGTGTGTGTGAAGTGTGTGTGCGTAAAAGGTGGATCAAAGCACAAAATTTTTTGGGCAGATCAAGAGATAGGATAGCTGGCGGCAAGGTGAGAGCAACAACGTGAGTGCGCTTATTTGATAAAAGAGGACAGTTGAAAACGTTGAAGAGGGTGAGACAAAAACAAGGCTGCATGGGCTGCATTGGTGCTAAAGATGCGGCACAAGTGGACCAAGAGCAAGCAACAATTTAATTTGTCACATCACACAAGTAGCTGTTGGAGAAAAAATGTTGAGGTATGTTGTGCATGAATAAGCTGGAGAAGGTGAACCAAACTCAAATAATTGTCACATCAAGACATAAGACAAAGGAAGGATGCAGTTGGTGTAGAGCTTGGAATTTTTATGCGTCAATTTAGGCATGAATTAGGCGACGTGTGATGAAAAAAGAATAGAGAAATAAATGAAGAAAGATCGAAGCAGCGTGTAGCTGGAGTGCTAGAGTTGTTTTCATTTTTTTTACAGCCAGCATTGAACACTAACGACAAGTTGGCAGCTGGACTAGATGGAGAGAATGTTGAACTGGTGATTAACGTGAGCTGGTGGCTTAAAAACAAAAAGAACATACACTCACGTAGAGCCCTCTAAAAAGACTTTCCATACACAACGCTATAGCCCCACAAAAACTATTATTCTCCACTCACAACCAAAGATAGATGGTGGCTTGGGGAGAACTTGAAGAAATTGTTGGATACACACGTTAGCTGGTGGAGAGGAAGACATTGGCAGCAGCTAGTGGCACTTATACATGAAGCAGCTGGTGGTATGAAAGAAGAAGGCAATTGGTGGTCTAAAAATAAATGATAAAACACGTTAGCTTGGACACTCCTCTCAACTCACGGTGCACCATCAATTAACACTCTCCAAATACACGTTGCAGCTGGTGGTATAACTTGGAGCTAGTGGCAAGGAACGTGGCAGCTTATGGAGATAAAAACACGTTAATAACTAGTGGAGATAAAGTGAAGGTAGGAGGCAGCTCCCACTTAAACTTATTCACTCACTCACGTTACAACACCACAAAAGACTCTCCACTCACACATGTTGAGGCAAACAGTTGTGAAGGAGGAGGACCTGGAAGCAAAAATGTTGAACTTATGGAGATCAAATCACGTTGGCAGCTAGGAGACTCTCTACTCCACACAAAACGTTACAGTTATGGCAAAGGGGTGTTTTTAATTTGTTTTTTATTATTCCTTATTTATTTTAAGTGTGTGAATTTAATCAATGCAAACATATATTATGACCATGATTTATGTTACATTGATAAATATGTGTGAGCAAGTTTTTCTTTTCGGTTAAGGTTAAGATTGATATTGGATTAGAATAATTTTTGTGGTATTGATTTTTGCTTGATTGAATGCATATTTAGTCCTAATTTAGCTTGATCACCTACATTAAGACCTTAGATAATTGAATGCCACAACCAAGTCTCCTTACCCGTAATAGTCCCTGATTTGTTTATTTGAGAGGAGATGGGTAGGCCTGTTATACTAGTAGAATGTATCGTGATGAAGAGAGGGAGCATAAGAAGGTTATAAGTGACAGAAGTTCTCTGAAAAATGCCATCTATCACCATTGATGAAGGATTCCATTTTGGTATCTATAGGGATATCAATAGGAGCTTTGTGCAACTGTTATGTATGGTAAAGAGTTCCTTGACTTGTCCAATTATTGAACCATAGGGTAATTAGCTTCCCATTACCAGTGGTTCAAGTCATATAGTCTTGTACAAGATTTCTCAAGTGCAACAATTTATTTAGAAAATAAGAATTATTTGGAGACATACAGATAGCCCTGATGCTTCATCCTTTAAGAAAATAGGAATGTATCCATCGTAGCAATAAAGTTTTTCTATCTTCGATAATCCATCATAACCTTTTCAATGTGAGGGATTGGTTTGGGATTTTAACATAAGTAATATTCAGCCCTCCTTTTTCTTTTGGATAGCAAATGTCAATCAATTTGATTTTTTCACTTCCTTTAACTCTCGTCGACTAATTCCATAAGAAGTCTTTGAGTATTCTTTCTATTGCCTTAATGACCCTTTTGGCAAGGAAGATATGTGAGCACCAGGAGATATAAAAGGAACTCAAAACTGATTTGATAAGTTGAAGTTTTCTAGCAAACGATAAGAATTTATTAACCCAAGATCCTATTCTTCTCTGACTTTTCTCTACAATTAGAGTACATTCAAGGATGGTAAGTCTTCTTGTTGAAACCAAAAGACCTAGATAAAGTAAAGGTGGGGCTTTCTCAACCATACCAGTGAGTGACACAATTCAGGTAGCCATCCAAATTTGGAAATGGTAAAATGACTCTTATGAATGTTGATGTACAAGCCCAATATTGCCTTAAATCTATCAAGAGCCTTCATAAAGCACTGGATCGACTAAAGCTTAGCACTTCAAAATAATAACAAATCATCTGTAAAGGAAAGTTTAGTTAAACTACATTTCTTACACTTAGAATGGTGTTTTAAATGTAGGATTCAAAGTCACTTCATATTGTATGATGGAGTTGAGAACTTCCATGCATATGATGAAAAGGTAGGGGAAATATAATCCCATTGCCTTAAGTCTTTCCCTGACTTGAACGACTTTGAGGGGATGACATTAATAGGGACTGAATAAGTCATTGTAGTGACATTTTCTTTAATCCGTTGGATAGAGATATCTGGGAATCCATATGCCTGCATTGTCTATTATAAGAAGCTCCATCGAACACTGTTAAAAGTTTTATGAAAGACAATCTTAATGGTGCAATTGGGAGTGGATTTCGCATATGAATAACCCTTGAGTAGCTTTTGTAAAATTAATATATAATTGCCAATTTGCCTATTATAAATGAAAACTCCTTGGTTTTCACTGATGAGAGGGATGGGTGCTTTCTTTAACCTTGTTGCAAGGATCTTCAAGATAATTTTATAAAGGAAGTTTGTACAAGAGATTGCTATGAAATCGCTAAAGGATGAGGCGTTATCATTTTTCAGAATCAAGCAAAGAAAAGTTTGATTGATTTCATTGAGAAGTACTTTGTTAGAGAAAATTTCCTTTATTGACTTCTTGACAAAGGGACCTATAATTTCCCGTGATTTTTGGTACAAGTAGCTGTTGAGTCCATCTGAACTTAGGCTTTCACAAACTGAATGGAACTGGGGCTTTCATACCATTCAAATGAGTAAGAGTTTCCACAATTTCCCTATCATTAACTGCCTTAGGAAACATGTCAAAATCTACAGGGTTAGTCTCTTCGAAATGAAAGTCAAGATATCTGCATTAGTGACAATTTCAGAAGTTGAAATACCAAGCGAATTGTTGAAAAACCTATCAGCCTCTTTTTGAATTTCATGATAGTTCTGAAGCTAAGCTTCCTCACCAATAGAGATGGAACATATTTTATTTCTATTTTGTTGAGCTAAAATGGAGTTGAAAAGGAACTTGGTGCATTTGTAGCCATCCTTAAGCCAATTCACTCTAACTCTTTGTGAAAGGAATGGAATGGGTTGTGATTTTGAACTGTGGACATGTAGTGAGAGATAGCCTATTTTTCATTAGCTAGAAGCTATATATCCTAAGAGTTTAATGCGAGACAACACTGAATGCTCGTAAGTTTTTCCTTGGCTTTATGAAGGGATTGATCCCTGGAGCCTCTCAATGAATGCAAGGATTTTAGTTCTTTTACAATAGCCTTCAATTTTTGGACACAGATGAACTATTTGATCCCTTGAAAGTAGCAGTTGGATCCTATCTTACAAGCTTCAAGAAAACCTATTGCATTAGCCAAGTGATTGTTAAACCTGAAAGGGAACTTCCTAGCAGTTGATGGGATAAGACGCTCCACCATGAATGGGTTATGACCTAAGAATAGAGGATCAAGGAATGTGGCACTGCTATTGGAAAACTGAGCGAGTTAGTCGTCATTTACCAGGGCATGATTGAGTTTCTATTGTATGAACCAATGGGAAAATTTGGTAACACTGTCGCTTGTAACAAAATTAATACCAACTTTAATAATGAAATATGTAGTTAGTGAAGAATTGAGATTGTTCCTACGAGGAATCTATTGGTAAGTTTTTTACGAGTTAAAACAAAAACAAATTGTTAGGGGGGGGGGGAGAGGTTGAATTATCATGAATTTAAGAAAATAAAATTGAAAAAATTAGAAATAAAAAAATAAGCAGATCTAGAATTTAATGAACAAACCTTGGTTTCAGGTTAACTACGTTATCAACTAGTATGGATCATCGACATAAAATTAAGTTCATTAATAAATACTCATTAAATGGTGTTCTTTGTTAGGATTAAATGAATAGAAACATGTATTGTAATAACTCTTATTAACCAACAACTTAGATACGATCTTAAGTTTGATTAGTTAATAGCTTTAAGAACCAAAAGAACCAGTGAGTAAGACAATACATATAAGATATGTATTCAGTCTACATAAGTATCTTTTATAGAATCTCCAATTCCTAATGTAAAAATTGCCACTTTAGATTAGCAAAATTGGACGTCAAATCCTACTAATCTGGCTGTAAATTAAATCAATCAATTCCTAATTACGCACCATAGAGATCAATCAATTCAATCATGAAAAACAATACGAAAGACACTTAATATTAATCAACGAAATAAACTTTATTCAAAAAATCTCACACATACTAGATGATAAACCTTGGTTTCCTTCAACCAAGAAAAAGAATTTAGCTAATCATAATAGTGGTAAAACTTCACAAAAAAAATAGCAAAATGTCTAACCTCCATCTCAGCCCCCTTTATAGAAAAATGAAAGACTTCCCAAAAAAGAGCCAAACAATGATGTGAAGATAAGATGTTTAGAAGGGCTTTTGTGCTCCCTTCTTCAAGTTATTTTATCAGATACATTTCCCCACAAATCAGGTAGCAAATCCCCACATAAAGAAAACAACTTGATTCTAAAAATATTTAGAATCCTAAGTCTATTGAATCTATTTTCAAATCAGATTCTGCTGATAAACTTTTCCTTTGCACGTCTACACGCTTAGTAAAAAACTTTTTGCCAGTTGGAAATTCGAATTGCCTTTACTTTTCTTGCATCTTTTTTATTCAAATTCATCTCCCATGTGTTGAAAATCATCTTAGAAAAATTAAGAAACAAGTCCTTTAATTTTAAATAAGAATTGCAACACATTAAAGAGATTTATATCCAAAGTTAGCATAAAAATAATAATTTATCAAATTCTCCCACTCCAATCTTGTGCTTGTCCTCAACAAACTACATTTGCAATCAATTGGTCAACTAAGCAACTTTCTTTATTCCAGGTCTCACAATAATAAATAGTGCACACTTCAAAAGTTAAACAATTTTATAATCAATGAATACCCCAGAGTTAATCATTCAAGTAAATATAGACAAAGTCAATTTATGGCAATCATATTTCAAAAACTAGCACATAATTATAGCAAACTTTCACAGATCAAATTTCACTCAAAGCACTCAAGTGTTTATTGGTTCAACATTTCACCCAAATTCTTCTAATGCAAATATTCTACCATATGCTTACTTTTTTATCAACTTTTCACCACTTGAAATACAAACATGCACAAATCAAAAGGGCTTTATTCAAGGTTGTATTGAGTTATAAGTAAAGGTAAGGATTGATAAACAGAAAGGTAAAAGTCATAAGCATTAGCAAAGCATCTAACTGCTTGTGGAGACCCAATTTCAATCAAAAAGGAGTCAACAATATCATTCCATAAAGATAAATTACACTCCATAATTTGTTTTTCACTCTTGTATTTTTTTAATCAATGAAATGTACTGATATTTAAGACCAGGAGACAATAGTATAACATATAATTCAAATATTTTCTCTTCAATTTCCTTCCATCTTTTTTTTTCTTTTCATTGCCCTCCATATTTCTCCAAATAAGTTTAACATAACTTGTGGTTAGAATGCCTACTTATATTTATGATGAGTGGAGATATGAGAGGTTTTAGTTGTTTATTTTAGGTTTATCAAGAAAATCGTAAAAGCTCAAAAGGATTAACAAAGGATATTGAATTGGGTTAGCTTTTTAAGCTAAAGGTTTAAAATAAAGAGGGCCTTTTTCATTTTTATGTGGGAATATATAAGTGTAATCTCAAGTCGGTTCCAAGCAAGTTCTAGAGAAAACATTCACCTTAGAAGATAATCACACATCAAAGAAATATAGATTGATATAGATGTTTCAATCTTTTAGGCCCAAAAACTCACAAGTTAATGTAGTTCACCATAATTATTCACCATGTTTAATCATAGGTTTGCCAAACCTTCACTAAGTGTATACATTTGTATTTCCTAACTAAGTGGCATCTATTGGATAAAAATAAAATAACTCAAGTTGTGTGCACTACTTAAGTCATTAAAAAATAGAAGTATAGAAAGTGTTGAAGTTGGCTAATCAATTGCAAACAAGTCAATAAGCATTCAAAAATTTTCAACAAAGATTCCTAAATTTCAATTATATGGAACATACCCCACACCCACACCTAATCCATACATTGTCCCTAATGGAATGACTGTTGCGGTCTAAACAAAACAATATAAATTAAATTCTATCTAGACCAATTACAGGTAAGTGCACCCCGTCGATAAGTAATATAAATCGGTAAGAACCGGATATCGTACCCAAGGGAAAATTCCAACACATATGACAATTAAATTAAAAGATGAAAAATTATTCGAACAATCAAGAATTGATTGATTTGAAAATAAATTAAATTAAAGTAAGCAAATTAAGAGAATATGAAAAATGCAAGGTATGAATTAAAACGACTAGATTAATCAAATGACATAAATCGGTTAAGGTATCAGATTTCAATTGGATTGGAAACTAAAATAAAATTGTAATCGTGGATTGATTTAGGAAATACTTCATTTAAGCAAGTCGAACCCAATGTTCATGGTGTTCCCTTCTATTTTAAATCCGAATCACTACTTGGTTCATAGATAATTCGGAATAAAAGGCGTTAAATATAAGAAGCCTAAAATTAAGTTCGGTAATCCTAGGTATCCTCACACAAGATCCTAAGGTTGGTCTACACTTTATTCTCAAGTATGTCACTTGATTAATTTTTCGACAAATTAAATCCCATTGGCTGTGGCATTCAATCATCTAAGGTCTTAATCTAGGTGATCAAGCTAAATTAGGACTAAATATGCATTTAATCAAGCAAAAATCAATACCACAAAAATTATCCTAATCTAATACAATC
This sequence comes from Erythroxylum oxycarpum, assembly GCA_025629785.1. Lineage (NCBI taxonomy): Eukaryota > Viridiplantae > Streptophyta > Magnoliopsida > Malpighiales > Erythroxylaceae > Erythroxylum > Erythroxylum oxycarpum. The sequence goes on along the minus strand of JAOTAZ010000002.1, from coordinate 24,459,351 downwards.
TTAACCTTAATTGAAAAGAAAAATTTACTCACACATATTCATTAATGTAACATAAATCATGGTCATAATATATATTTGCGTTGATTAATTTCACACAATTAAAATAAATATGAAATTAATAAAAGCAAATTGAAAACACCCCCTTTGTCGAAGCTGAATTTTCTATCGCCATTAGCTTTTTCTCCAATTGCACTATGACGCTACTCTCCTCTTTTAACTCAGCTGCCAACTTGCTAGCCTTCTCTTATTTTTTCCAGCCCACGCACTCTTCAATTTCTGTACTTCATAAAGTCTTGTTGCCTTTTTTTGTTCACTACTTTCTTAGCTTCAACGTTATCATGCCACCTCCTTCTTTTATGTAAGTGGAAATATATGCTTTTTGTGGGGCTGTAACATGTGTGCTTCTTTTGATGCCACCAATGCTTTGTTGTCCCTAGCTAACACCACCTGCTGCCTCAATGTGATTGCAGAGTCTTGATATACGTTAGTCCCTTTTGCCGCAGCAGCTAACGTCCTCCATTATCCAACCAGCTAACATTTTTTGTATCTTTGCTTTTCCTCTTCAGCTCACGCAAAAACTTTCTTCATGCTCCAACTGACTTCAACTTTCTCCAGCTTCCAGCAGCTTCAACGTCTTCACCAAGCCATTAGCTGAATCGTTTGCTTCATTTGAGAGGAGAGTCACGTTGAGTGGTGAGATGCATGGGAGCTGTAACGTGAGTTCTCCTCTTTCCACCAGCTGACCACGACTCCACGCAGCTCCCTCAAGTCTCCAACCCCACCAAGCTTCAACGTCTTGCTGCCCAACGTTGTGTGAGTCTCCTAGTCCAGCTAGTGATCAGTGTAGCATTGCTCTCCTTTTTCTCCCAGCTCACGTGTCTTTCACAAGTCTTTCCTTCATAAGCAGCTAACGGTCCTCCTTTGGTCTCCACCAGCTGTCTCCTTTTGTCTTTTTTTTCTTCATTTTCTTCTATCATTTGTTTAGTCCAATACCAGCTGATTTCATGATTTAATTTGCTGCTTGTTCCAGATTGCATTGCGCCGTCTATTCTTTTCTTTTCTGCCCAGCTATCTTCTTGTTTTCATGTATTGAATTTCAAACTTTGTTTCAAGCGTAACTAAAATCCTTCTTTTTCTTATCAAAAACAAAAACAAAAACAAAAAATCCTTCTTTTTCTTTTTGTCGCCGACTGACTTTTTTTGGCTTTTAATTTCCTTTCTTCAACGTTTTCAGCTACCAAATCTCACGTTGTTGTCTCCTTCTTCCTTTCTTTGTTGTGACAAATTAAGGGTGGTCCACTGCACACTCCAAAACCTTGCAAAACTAACGAACGCCTCTTTATTTTGCTTGGCCAAATTTTTTTAAAAATACCCTTTCTTCCCTTGAGGGTTTTCCTTGCTTTAGGCTTTTAAAATTTTCAAATTCAATATGCGCCTGCAATTAAAACAAATAACGTTTAATTAGTGCAATGTAAACATTAAATGAACAAGAGTTCAACAAATTATATATCAAAAATTAACACAAAATGTCTGTTAACACGTTTTTAGGAATGGCAAAGAGGTGGATACAACACCAACTCCCTAAGGGAAAGGGGTATGTATAAATTCTGAAAATTCTAAAATTTTGTAGAATGATGTTATTATTAATGTTAATAGATCCATGGAAAAAGAGGAGGAAGAAAAACCAAGGCAAAGACCATATCCTCCACCACCATTTCCTCAAAGCCTAACAAAGCAAAAGCATGAAAGAGGGTTTGAAAAATTTATGGATGTTTTTAAGAAACTAACAATTAGCATTCCCTTTGCTGAAGCTTTAGAAAATATGCCATGCTATGTCAAATTTATAAAGAATGTTCTATCAAAAAACCACATTTACATGCCCTTATGGCACTTTCGCTTTCCGACGAATGCCATTTGGACTATGTAACGCACAAGCCACATTTCAAAGATGTATGATGGCCATCTTTTCAGATATGGTTGAGAATGGGTTAGAAGTGTTTATAGATGATTTTTCAGTCCATAGAGATTCATTCAATATGTGCTTAGAAAATTTAACAAAAGTTCTAGAAAGATGTGAAGAGACCAACCTTGTGCTCAGTTAGGAGAAATGTCATTTCATGGTACAAGAAAGTATTGTTCTTGGACACAAGGTTTCTAGTAAAGGCATGGAGGTAAACCGAGCAAAAATTGAAACAATTGAGAAGCTACCACCACCCACTTCAGTAAAGGGAATCCGAAGCTTTCTCGGACATGCTAGGTTTTATAGGCATTTCATAAAAGATTTTTCTAAAATTTTGAAACCCTTGTGCAATTTGCTTGAAAAGGATGTCCCATTTAAGTTTGATGACAATTGCATGCTTGCTTTTCAGGTACTAAAGGAGAAGTTGGTGTCTTCACCAATTATTGTTGCACCCGATTGGAGCCGCCCTTTCGAGCTTATGTGCGATGCAAGCGATTATGCGGTGGGTGCCGTTTTAGGACAACGGTACAA
>JAOTAZ010000002.1:24384812-24399314 GCA_025629785.1 Erythroxylum oxycarpum | reverse complement strand
ATCAAATTATGAAAAGCATTAAGAACAAATTGCAATAATCAAACCTTTAAGTAAAAACGGGCATAAGAAATTAAACGCAGAAAATACCAATTAACCGAGATTACATCAAGGGTTCCATTAAAATCCTAGAATGAAAGTTTAGTTACTCATAATGACAGTAACAACAATAAAAATAATAAAAGCAAGCATTATGAATATAAAATGAGTTATCAAGAATGGAAGAACAAATGATGATTGCTTGGTCTTGAAGTCCTCCTCAATGCTTGAACTTGACAACCCCCTTGCAAAGTTGATAGCGAATGAAAGTCGCACCTAAGAGCTCTCCCTTGTGTAACGTTGTTTGTTATGGAGTATGGAGTGAGTGATGACACAAATAATAGATGGAGGCCCCCTCCTCTCTAAATGTGCGTGAGTGAGATTAAATGAAGAGTGTCACCTCCATGCTTGGCTGTTGAGTGAGTCCCCACCACATTGCCCCAGTATCATGAGTGTTTTTAACATGAATGGATGGAGCAACTTAGTGGAGAGTGGCCTCCTCCAACGATTTTCGTTGCTGCCCATTTATTTCCTTCTAGCTTCCACGTATCTTATATTTTTCACAGCTTCTCCACCAAAGGTCACTTTGAATGGTACGTTGGTCTTCTCTTGGTGGCTACCACATTTCTTTTTTTATTAAAAACACCAGCAACTACTTTTTTTCTCTGTCATGTTCTTCCTTCATGTTGATGTTCATGCGTGAATTTCTCTAATTCTCAGCACTGCCACTGCACTTGTTGCGTCTGTCCACGCCTAGCATGCTCCCTCCACTGTTGTGTGATCTACTTTAATTCCCATTGCATGATTTATTTGTAGCTGTCACTTCCGCCCACGCGTCAAGCTCTCTCCAGCTGATTTTGTCTTCTCATTTAAACGGGTCTCTTGTGGTTTTTATTGCTCTTTCTAAAAGTTACCTCAATATTTGACTTTTGACTCCTCATGTGCTTTCTTGCTGTAGCGTCAAATTAAATTGCCATTTGTTTTGCTGTGCTGCGTCCTCCAATCACGTTACTGCTTCTTTATTCATTTGCGTCTCTAGTGTGTATTAAAATTTCTCCACTTTTTGCTTTTTAGCTGCCTTTAAATTCTACGCTGCTTCCCTTACCTCACGCGTATCTCTTATTCTTTTGTTTCTTAGCTGCCGCAAATCCTCTCTAATTCACGCCAGCTGACTCCGTAGCTCATGCGTGATCTGCCCATAAATTGCTGCCAATGCCTTCCTCTGTTCACGCCTCTTTTATGCATGATTTTTCTTTGTCTTCATTTTGCTGCTTTAGCTGTCTTCACCTGCGTGATTTCTCCTGTCTTGATTTATTTTTTTCCTACTCTCACGCTATTGTGCCTTCACTTGCGTTGCTTGTTTTAATTTCTTGTCCAGCCCTTGATTCATTTAAGCTGCCTCCACGTGGTTGTCCTTATGAGCTTGACTTGCATGATTTAATGTTTGCTTCTCCAGTTCCACGTTTCCATTGGCCTCTCCATTTGCTTGTGCGTTGTCCTCTTATATATATGCTCCTCCAATTTCTGAAACGATTAGACAATTAAAAAAAAGCTTCCACTCCTTGCATTTTAAAACATAGCTTTAACAACGCTTACAACCATTTTGTTCTTCTTTTTATATGTGTATCTATATATATATATATAATGTGCTTGTAAATAAATAAACAATTGTGCTCTAATTTACTTTAGAAAATTGTGTTTTTGATCTAAAAAATATAGCAATAAATCCAATATAACAGTCAACACAAATTGAATACAAATTGAGCATTTTATTTATAAAAATAGGATTGAAATCACTTAGAAATATATGAGAAAATATAAGATAATTCAATCCTATCAAATACTTCTCTCAATAAGCATGTCCTAAGGTGAAGAATCTTATAACTGACGCAATCTTGGAATTCATATAGATAAGGAATATGCTTAAAAAAATTAATACAGCATTCATATGCCTACCCCTGATGATCCCCAACCTATCCACATATAGGATTATAAAGATGTATGCCACTACAACTTCCTGTATAAAATTACTTCTAAGTTGTTGGCAAATATATCGAGGAAGGTTCTTAGGCCTATCATGACTGAGAATCATGGAGCTATCAATAAAGGCATGATCACCCAAAACTACCCAAAGGCTATACCAATCAAAATGCTTCATATCAAGCATTTTATGGCAAAACCAAGCAAATTTATGACCCATTTCATCACAACAGAGGTAATTTAAATAAAAAGCATAAATATACAGAAAAAGTATATTCTTTCGTTTGCTCGTTAAATAACACAACAAAATAAATGAAAGAATAAAACAAGCCATACAAAAGGTGAGGAATTCCAGACGGTGAACACAACAGAACCCAACCAGGGTCGACCCTGATCCGTGGCTCAACTCGAGCCCCAGTTTGACCGTGGGTAGACTTGACGGCCCATAAATTGGCCAGACCGACCTAACCCAATTTATTGTTTTAAAAAATTAAAAAAATGATGTCATTTTTGACAAAACGACGTCATTTTGTCACTTTTGGTTGAGCCACTGGTCTGAGCCCCAGCTGTGGCCCGGTTAGGCCAAGCAATATTGGCTCGTGGACTGGTCAACCTAAACTTGGCCTGTTGACTTCAGGTCGGATTGCCATCCCTACCAATAGGCAAAATATGTCATACCCATCTAATTCTAAACCAAATATCACAGATACTCACGTATGAGAGCGACTATTAGATAAAGATGCTTGTGGGCAAATACTCTCCCAATCCAGCGTTTCCTCACCTTGTAATGATAGCGACAAATAAGAGCAATTAAGGGACATGATAAGGTGGGGCATTCTAGGCATTACCAGATTCCAATGGGTAAACGATTCCAATTGCAGAAACATATACCATATAAACAAAGGATAAATATATGAGCTGGATTTTATTTGTACAACAAGAATTACAATATGTAAACTTGTCTTTTGAAGAAACAGGTAAAGAAAATTTACTTAAAATAAATTTTAGAATTTGGGAGTGGGGATGTCTAAGTCAGTTGTGCCAGGTACGACATGGAATTGTTGTAGTAATGGCATTGACAGCTGGTTTGGAGTTGATGAAGTTGGACCACTCATAGAGTCCGTCTCTATTCCGACTGTATACCAACGGAGTCTACCATTTCAAGTCCTTCACACGGAAATCAAAGGGAAAAAATTCAATGGAGGTTAGATTATCTTGATTAAACTTTGAGATAGAAACAAGATTTTGTTTAATATTTGGTGTACAAAAGGTGTTGTGTAGTTTAAAGGATTTATTTGATGCAAGTAAATTTGTGGAACCCATATCAGTAATAGGAATTGTTTTACCATCTCCCATTGCTATGATGTCTGTACCAGTGTATTCCTCAAGATTATGAGGCTCAGTGGTGACATGATGAGAAGCTCCAGAAATAAGAATCCAAAGATCAACAGCAGCTTGTCTAATGGAAATAAAATTGACTTTGGCTCGCATATGATTGTGAGATTAAGATCTCCACACATTTGCAGTATGACCAGGTTTGTTGCACAACTGACAACGAACTGAATTGTAGCTGGAATTATTACGCCCTTGATAAGTATTGGAATTGTTGTTACGCCAATGAGAATTAGAATCGGAGTTGTTGGGTCCATGGTTGTTGCGATTGTTGGAGTTATTGGATTTATTGCGGGTGGCAACAACAGCTGTAATGGGAGTTAATGTCTTCTTTGATCCCTCATGTTTAAGAAAGAGTTCAAGATCAAGCAACTTCTCATACAACTCCTTATAAGAGATAATTGAATTTCTTGCCCGGATTGTAGCAGGTATCTCACGAAATTCAGGTCCAAGACCACTAAAAACTTTTACAATTAATTCATCATTAGTAACTTGCATAGATGCTATTGCAAGTTCATTGTATAGAGATCGAATTTGACTTAGGTAGTCTGCTATAGATCTTGATTCTTTTGAAAAACGAGCAAGCTGATTTCAAAGGCTAAAAATTCGAGTCTAAGATTTGTTTGCATAAGCAGTATGAAGAGAGTCTCATGCAAGTTTGGCAATGGAAGTAGCAACGACAGTTGGAGCGATGGTTAGATCTACAAATGCCATAATTGTATTTTGTATTAGTTGGTCTTGACGAAACCAACGAGGGTCAGTGGAATTTTAGAGAAAGGGTAAACAAAATGTGGTCGATGGGATCGTTTTGTTTACATGTTAAATTAATTGTCTAGTTAAATTAAGTTTAAGGTTTAATTAAAAAGGTGGATCCCACACTTAATAATCAAATAACATTTTCGTATATTTAATTAAAAATTGGGTCTATTTTGTCACATCAAGCTTTTAAAAATAATAAAAAATATTTAAAAAAATGTCAAGGGAAAATTGACATAACATTTAATAAAGGAGTTTAAAGTTTTCGTTAATATTAGGTCAAAATTAACGTTTTCTAAATATTTAAATTATAATTGTTCATTCCAAAATATTAGGATTAAAATTGTTGATTGGTAAAAAATTTTGAAACAAAAGTGATCCTTTGCAATGCTCGATAGAAAGATATCCATTAGAAAGATACTTTAAGTAAAGAAAAACATAAAATAATAATGACAATAAAAATAAGTTCTTTGAAAAAAAAAGTCTCCACTATTTCCACTCTTTTTCCCTACCTTGAAAAGCACAAAGTTATGAGTACGAAAGGGATAAGTAACAACCTACTGAAAAGCTTGAAGAAGATAGTAGTGAATACGGTTAGGTTTTTGTTTATTCGTTCGTGGTCAGAAGAATATTTCGTGTTGTTGTTAGTAAGGGGTGAGATGGGAGATTTGGAAAAGGGAGTGAAAAGCAGCAGCGTAAAAACGGAGGAGGAGGAGGAAGAGGAGAGGTTAATGGAGGTGCTGGATTTCGACTTGCTCTGTTCCACGGTTGCGTTGCAGACCCAAGGAAGATGGACCAAGCTTCGTACGCAAGATGTTTGTGACTCGGGCGCTGGAGCCGGAAACGGCGGTGCATTTAGGATGTGGGAAGGTGAGCTTCTCGATTGCTGCGACATCCCCCGCATTGCCATCCAGTCATTTTGGTAATCGTTATCGTTCTCTCCTTTCGACTTGGATCGTCTTGTTTTTACTTCAAATTTCTGGGTTGAAATAGTCGTATGAAAAATTTTCTCCATTTATCCTTTATATCTATCTTTGTTCTGTTATTATTGATGATGATACTTTTCAGGATTGAATTGGTAGGGTCGATGAATAAAAATTTTCAATCTTTTTAATTGGGGTTGATTTTTAATTTGAAATTAATGTTGCTTTGGACTACATACCTATATGGTACAGCTGCCCATGCTACAGATTCGGGAAGAACATGAGACGAGCTGGGCTTGGTCCTTGCTTTCTTCAGGTAACTATATGATTGTTTTCTCTTCTTAAATATATGCCTTTTTAAGACCAATTTCAGCTGTAATACAATATACTCTTTAAGCCAGCGTAGATTATTTTCCTCATGACTTCTAAATCTGCAGTACCATTTTGCAGGGAATTGTATACTACTTCATTGCTCTTGTTTCTCTTCTCAGCTTCATTGCCTTTGCTGTTTCCAAGAGGGACTGCTTTCTTTACTTGTCACTTTGTTTTACAATTGCAATTGGAATCTATTTGGGTTTCTTCCGCAATCAAATGAGGAAGAAGTTTAACATCAGAGTAAGCTTCTCTCTCTTTAATCCTTGGTTATCCTCAGTTAGAAGATTAGCATAAAGTTGGTTTTATATGATGTCCCTAGAGGCACTTATCTTTTCTTATCATGTGTACTATCAATTCCCACATACATTTGATATGAGACCAGATACCATTCTAGTAAGATAGAAAGCTTTGAATGCTCCTCTTTATGTGTTTCTGTTGGGATTGGGTGGGAGGAACTTACCTTTCCTCCTCATTTCTCTGTTCTTTTCACATTTTTATCTTTCCAAAATTAGTTGAAATTAAAATAATTATCCTGCATACTTGACTTTTTATAACAGTGAACTACTGCCTTCAAAGGTTGGTTACTTTGCTTTTTTCTTGTTCCCCTGAAGCAAAAACTATGTATGTTTTAAGTCAAAAGAGTAAGTTGAGAAGGTGAAACGTTCTGAAGACTGTAATGAAGTAAAATTGTCTCTACGTGGTGGTATGTTTAGTCAATGTTAAGTGTTGGAAGACTATTAAGATCTTCACAATTCTTGTGTTTGAAATAAGGACTTTGCAGTCTTCTTTTCATAGAAGAACCTTTTACCATAAATTTTGCTGTGGCCATGAGGATTTATAAGAAATGCAGTTATTTAATTTCAAAATCACACTCCTTGCAGCAAGTGGAATTACTTAAACACTTGTTCTTTCTTAACAGTCAACATTTTCATGGTTCTTTGTGCTGGGGTTTTGGTGGTAGGTTCACGTAGAAAGGATTTTAGACACTTGGTCTTCCAAATCATGCATGCATAGGAACTCTCTGTTATTAGGACCTCCTATTGTGAACATGTTTGATTTTTCTCATGAATAAGCAGCGGTTAAGCAACACTGACGTCTATTTCTTGAAATTGGGTTCTTTTTCAGGGCAGTGATGGTATTGTGGATGATTGTATCTATCACCTTTTCTGTCCCTGCTGCTCATTATGCCAGGTTGTTTTCATTCCAAAATCGCTGAACCTTATCATAGCTAAATTCTTGTCTTAAACCTGATTGGGTATTCCTCCAACATTTAGGAGTCGAGAACACTGGAGATGAACAATGTCCAAGATGGCATCTGGCATGGTCGAGGTGACACATTATGCATAGGGACCTACAGTGAAGCAAACAACGCAAACTTTGAGCTGCCCTCTTCTCTGGTTTCAACCACGTCACCTGATGCCTGCAGTTTGCTGAAGAATACAGAAGCCTTGAACCATTCTCCAACTTGACAGTGTATTGCCTTTTGAACATGCTTTCACCCCTGGACTCAATGTATTTACATCCATGTATTACCAAATTGCATCCTTAGTCTTCATCTAGAGAGGGATGACTTCCAGGTTGTGCATCATCTATTCTCCAGTTTGCGGTAGCTTTCAATGCGAAGCATTTATCTTTCTCCAAATGGCTTAGGCTGCTACCTTCTGCATCTGGGAGATGAAATCGCACTTCCTTGATAAATAGGCGAACAGGATCCATACAGTTCATGTGCGAAGGAACAAAAAATTGTTAAATGAATGTGGGGTCATCAGGTGTGTGTCCCTAGTTATGAGCTTAGAGCTCCAGAGGTGGATTGCGGTTGCCATTCTTTTACTACCCCTGGAATCTAAAGAAGCATTTGTTTGGTGTTTAACTTGGGTACCTTTTGGTAAATACGGAAATTTGCTGTTGTACTGAGCTAAAAGCATATTGCCATAATCTGTATTTTGGTGAAAGGCTGCGCCTACATCAATGTGCAATGTTAAGTTTCACGCTCTCGTCTCATTAGATTAATTAGATTTTTTGGGAAAAGATAAATTAAATAAGTTGATTCAAATGTATTTATTTGCATTCGCGGTGCAAGCAATGGAAGGAAATAACTGTCATGCTGTTGATTATTGTTTTATTCTTTTTTTTTCCATAATTAAACACTAATTTTGGGCATTAGACCTGAATCTGTAATGATGAAATTAGTACCTGATCTCGATAACATCAATAATTATTAGGTCCATTGGGTAAAGATAATCGGTAGAATTTCGACTGCCTTTGTCATAATCATCAAAGCCTTTGCATTTGTATTGCCTTCAATTTCTAACAAGAAGAATTAAAGGAGGATTTCATAACTCGAGCACTTGTAGCATTAAAATCATGGAAGTTTGGTGTGCTCCTGCATTTGGTGGTGGTGGTATTTCTGAGAGATTGGGACTGATGTATCAGAAAAATACAATAACTTGATATGAAAAATATCGTATCTTCGCCAAACTTTCATACATACAATGATAAGATTATATACCAAAAAAAAAAAAACTACCATTCGTAACAAATAAGTCATACGTTCACCTTAAAATGATAATATCTTCACTTAATACAAAAAAAATTGTCTTAGATAAATTTATATTAGGCTTTTATATATATAATATAATGTTTATGTTAAAAAAATAAAACTGCCCCTTACGAATAAGTAATATGTTCTATCTTAAAATGATAACATCGTAACTTAGTACGAAGAATACTAAACTCTAATTAAAACTATACAAAAATTTCATACATATAATACATAATAATATCCAAAAAATGTTACCACATATAACAGACAAGTTACACGTTCATCTTAAAATAAGAATACTAACACTCAGTACAAAAAAAATACCATGTCTTAATTAAAACACTACCGAACTTTTATATATTCATTATCATGCTTGTGTTAAAAAATACTACTACTCATACATATAAGTGACACATTCACTTTAAAATGAGAATACCATCACTCAGTATAAAGATATCATGCATTAATTAAAACTTACTTGAACTTCATATATACAATACCATGGTTATGTACAAAAACATCACCACGTATAACTTGTAAGTCACATGTTCACCTTAAAATGCAAATACCATCATTTAGTATGAAAAATACCATGCCTTAGTTAAAATTATACTAGACCTTTTCATCTAATATCACTACATATGTTTAAAAAATAACACCAATCGTTTCAAATAAGTGACACGTTCACCTTAAATATGAGATTCTCATCACTTAGTATGGAGAATATCATGTTTCAGTTAAAATTATACCGAACTTTCATACACCAAATGCCACACTTATGTTGAAAAATAACACTATCCATTATAGATAAGTCACATGTTCATATTAAAATGGGAATATTATCAACTGATGCAAAAAATATCATGTCTTAATTAAAATTGTACTATGATTCATAAATTTAATACTACAATTATATTAAAAAAGTACCACCAAGCATTACAAAAAAGTGACACGTTCACCTTAAAATAGGAATATCATCACTTAGAATGAATGATACCATACATCAACAAAAACTATATTAGATCTTTTGATTGTTGTTTTACCACAAGCACATGGTGTAGTTATAGCTTGCACTAACGAGCATGATCTCGTTAATACTAGAACTACTAATACTAATCATCTCTCTATTATCTAGTCTAATAACTTATGGCAATGAAGATTAATCAAAGTCAAAATCAAAATAATAAACTAAAACAAATCAACACGATTGACTAACTAGATAAGATTATACGAAGAAATAACCAATAATAATGACAGTAATTGGATAAGGAGTCCCATTAGAACTTCTCATGCATATAAGACTTCATACATTAATTTAACTTAAAGTTTGTCAGACTATCTTCCTTAAGATTATTAGCAACTAACCCTAGGTTGATTAATCAAATTCTCTTTTAAATTAAAACCACAGAATTGCATTACCCAGTTTATGAATTCCTCTATTAGATTTGACCCTAAAAGGGCAGATTTATATTAACCTATCTCTAAGATTGCATGCAATTTTTCTCGATTACGCTAGATCAATTCATATAAAGGAATTTTCAATTTCAAATGCATGAAATCAAACATGAATCAATATTTAAAACTTATTCATTCAATAATAATAAATAACGTATATTCAAATCACAATAAAACTGAAGAATAAATTAAAATCAATTGAAATTAATAAACTATCCATCCTGGAGTTTATCTTGTCCAAGCACTATAATGATTTAGTTCCTTATAATGAAATATATAACATGAAAACTAGAGGAAACATAATGAAATCCCTTTTGATCTTCTTAAAATTCACTTTCGATTGATGAAAGTCCACTCCATTTATGTCTTTTTACTTGTTTTTCATTTTTTTGCAGCTCTAGGCTATCCGGTTATGCCTCCCAAGCTTCCTTTTTGCTTTGCTCATCATTTTTATGTTTATAGTTCAAATTTTTGATTTCTAGGCATTACAATGGTAAGGTCACAGATGTGTTCTTAGTTTAGTACTTAAAAAACACAACATCCAATATGAAGTGAACATATGCATAAACACGGGTTCAAAATGTGAACACATACAAGTATTTGATTGTGTACTTGGCTAAGTATTTTTCGCATAGCTTCATAATTTAATCAAACTAGCCCTAAATCACCCTACAATTACCGTAATATGTTCCTTTTTCTCCAAATAAGTAAACTACGACCTACAAACAAAATATAGACTAATTAAAAACAATAAAAACATCTAAATAAGCAAGTGAAATGCACTAAATATAAACCTAAAAATATGAACAATTAAAGACATATCAAACTCCCTACCCCCTCCCCTACCCTCTTATTTAAGCATTTGTTTGTCCATAAGCAAATCAATTTCATTACTTTTAACTTAATAAGAAAAAGCTCTAAGAAATCATTAAACACATCGAAGATACCAATCAAGATTTTCCATTATTCATTTAATTGCAAGGTTCAATGAATTGTTAAGCACATGATTACTCACATTAAATTATAAATCAATCCAATTCACTTCACAATTCTTCAAATTTAAGTTCAATCCCTATCATTCTACTTAATGCATAAAGTAAACATACATGAGAAAAATGTAAAACCTTTAAACATTTTTATACCCTTTAAAAAATAAAACACTAAATTTAAACAACATAAGAAAAATTAGATGCTTGTTTGAAAAGTCACATAACCTTTCGAGGCGAGAGTAAAAACCTTACTATGAATCCCCCAACTATGTCACTTCTTAAGTGACTACTAACAAAACTCTTTAACTTTGACCTTTTTATTGGTATAAAGCTAGCGAAGTGAAATTATTTGTGCTTGTTTATTAAAATACTACTATTTGTTTCTTTTTATTTTTATTTTTTATTTTCATATGTAGGGTAATCAAAATGCTTAAAAGTAATTCACATTTAACTCATTGCATGTACAAATTATATAGAAAGTATCAAAAAGTAAATCAAACATCCATTCTTAAAATTAATAAACTATTGAAATCCATTCTTAAAATTAATATATTATTGAAATCCACTTAATCTTCAAAATTCATAACAATTTTCCCAAACAAATCAAATCATAATTATAACCAAACTCATAACAAATCAACTTGATTAACATCCTATTTTAAAAAAAATCTCAAATTATTCATTATTAAGCTAATTATAACAAAATTGACAAGCTTAACTGCTAAGTCCTTATCCCACACTTAAGTTTTACATTGTTCTTAGTGTACAAAAACATATAAGAATAATGAAAAATATGACAAGTAATGAGAGGAGGTGAGGATAACTATTATTCCTGTAATAGTAAAAGATTTATAGCCTTGTTTAATATCATTAACATTCGTCTAATGCTAATGAAATCTTCTATATTTTAATGCAATAGGGTAATGTTGCCTTCATAATTTACATAATTCCATCAAATCTCAACTAAAAAATTAGAATCATAAGACTAAAACTGTGAAAACATCTAAACTACTAATAAAAATCGTACAAAATACTCAATCAAAACAAAAACATCTAATTGTTAGGTTGCCTCCTAACCAGTGCTTCTTTATGAGTCTTGTAGTTAGACTTCTATACAAGTCCTTATTTAACTTGGATCTATAATAAGTAGCTTGGTTCCACTTGTCTTCTCAAATAAAAGCTCATTAGGTTATAAATAGGCCACATGCTACAATAGAATAAGGACATACGATATCAAATTAATAAAACTACGTAAATTTATTGATGGCCTTTTTAGGAATAAACTATCAATATAATAAGGAATAATAAGAACCCTGCATTTTCAATTGACTTTGACAGTTTGCTCTATGAGAAGTAGGAGCCCTTTGTACTTAAGATGAATGTCAATAATTTCTTGATAACCTCCTTATTTGATTACTCATCTTCATCTTCCTATTTCTCCTTTTCCTTCTTTTCTTGAATAGAAGCTTCTTCCTTTTCTTCAACCTCTAACTCCTCTCCACTCCTCAAATTTGTCATGTTCATTTTGTTCCCTTAAGTTTGTCTTATTGTATCTAGATAAGACACCTAGCTACTCTTTAGAAACAAGCTCAACGAACTATCCATTCAGATGTCATATATTGTGGAAAGAGGAAAATAACGTTTTAGTTTCTTATAGGTTAGCCTCGACTATAGCAATGGATTTCATAAAGAGCTGCTGAAGACATTAATCCTCCTCTTACTTTTATTATTACAAAAATTCATATACAACTTGATCATTTTATGTAAAGTTAAGATAGTTGCTCCACCCTAAATTTTAAGTATCACTATGGGGATGTTTTGAGGTTAGTTCTCCCTAAAATTTGGTTAATCGAACATATAATCTAGTGCCTAGCATATATGATTGGGATGTACACCACCATAATTGTCACAAAACAAAACAAATACCTATTGAGCTTATAAAAACATGTTACCATGTCTCTTATTCTAAGCGTGCAATATTGTCCTAAGTGATGGCATACTATAATCCCTTAGAGAATACCTATCTTTCCATTGTGTTTAGTAACTATAGCTATAACAATGAATAACTAAATCTCGAAAATAAGCCACAAATATAAAATTAAGAAAGATATCTCTAAGGATAAATAAATAAACATAAGAATAAAATAAATAAAATAGCTTAAAAGAAAAAAAAGACTAGATTAATAAAACAAGGTTTTTTTAATATTACAATCCCCAGTAATATTGCTTAAAAATTGCATATAGTGTAGTGATAGCTAGCACTGATGCATATGAGTCGAGCATTACTAGTACTAACCATCTTTTATTTATCTAGTCTAGCAAATTACAATGATGATCATATTCAAATTTAAAATTAAATAATAAAATAAAACAAATCAGCACAATTAACTAATTAGATTAGAGATTAAACAAAGACATAATCAATAGAGACAACAATACCCAGATAATGAATCGCTTTAGGACTTCTCAAGCAAATAAGACTTCACATATCTATTTATCCTAAGTTCATCAAACTATGAAAATATCTCAAATTTGATAATATCTTTCTTAAGATTATTAACAACTAATCATAGGTTGATTAATCTAAATCTCTTTCGAATTAACCCCTAGGTTATATTACCCAATTTATGAATTCTTCTATTATGTTTGACCCTAATCTGGAAGATTTATGTGATCCTATCTCTATGATTGATTGAAACTCTTTTCAATTATGCTAGATCAATTTATACAAAAGATTTCTCAATATCAAATACATGAAATCAAATATGAATCAATATACCATCACATATTAATTTAAGAATAATAAAGAAGATATAATCGAATCTTGATAAGAATTAAGACTAAATTAATTCTAATTGAAATCACTACATTATCTATCTTAGAGTTCACATTGTCTATTTAGCAAAATGATTTACTTCCTCATAATTGAAGGTATAACATCAAAAATAAAAGAAAAATAGAAAATCAAAAGAAACACGATAATCCCTTTTAATCTTCTTGAAATTAACTTTAGATTAGTGGAAATCCACTCTAAATATGTTTCCTTGCTTATTCTTCTTTCTTTCTGCCATTCTGGGGCCTCTAATTATGCCTCTTAAGTTTTATTTTTGTTTTGCCCTTTATTTTTGCTTTTTATAGTTCAAAAATTAGGTTTTTGGGTGTTACACGAGTAAACACAACCATGTTTTTGGCCTTGCATTTAAAAAAACATGAGATCCTAATATGAACCAAACATATGCATAAAAACGAGCTCAAAATCTGAACATAGGCAAGTACACAAGCATATATTACTCAAACACAAGCATGCTCATCACCATATAACTCTCTAAAACTTTGAAAATAATTATCTTCGTGCGAAACAAAGAAATTTTGCTTGAAATTTAGAAATAATTAAGAACAAGAACAAGTACATAGTTCTGTACTTGGTCATTTTACTTTTCCTTCAGCTTTAAAACTTGATCAAATTAACTCTAAATCTCCTTAACTTGTCAAAATTAGTTTCTTTTACTCTAAGTAAGTGAAATACAACCTAAAAGATATGAACCAATTAAGTATCAAATAAAAACTCTCAAATAAACAGGCAAATGCACTAAATATAAACCTAAAAATATAAAAAATTAAGCACATATCACCACCATACATCCATTATCTAGTTTATGTTTAAAAAGCGCCCACAAATAGAGCAGTCACACATTCACCTTAAAATAGGAAACCTATCATTAATTCAATATAGATAATATCATGTTTCTGTTAAAAGTTTACTAGAGTTTCATGCACCCAATGCCAAACTTATTAAAAATATATATACCACCTCCGATAATTGATAATTCACATATTCAAATTTTAATGAAAATACCATCACTCAGTACAAAGAATACAATGCCTTAGTTAAAACTATACAAGAACTTTATACATCCAATATGTTGGATGTCGGACCCCGAACCCGAGGCCCGACTGGCCCGGACGGCGAGCCCTGACTGATGGCCCGTGCCCGAACCCGCTGGCTGGCTGATGCTAATTGTCTGATACTTTACTCATACTGATGACTCAACCC
>JAOTAZ010000002.1:24337057-24351582 GCA_025629785.1 Erythroxylum oxycarpum | reverse complement strand
CAACTGTCTTTTAAAAAAAGCTCTTCTCAAAAAATCTCTACTGACAAAAGCTCTACTGATAAAAGTTCAACCAAATGGGCTCGTAATTTATACAAAGTTACGAATTTTCAGCGTAACCAGTAAAGTTTCAAAATGATGGCCTTTAAAGATGATATCTACTTAATGTTAGTTTATATCCTTGCAACAAATGTTTTTGGTTGTATATTTAGTTGTATAAATATTTTTTATGCAATATAAGGCATTCTTTATTTTTGTATATTTGTTAATTTTTTAATTATTAATCATAAAGATAAAAATCTCTGGAATAATTGTTATGCAATTACAAATTATAATGTGATTATAATTATGAGATTCGAATTACATTTTGTATTATTCCTAAAATGTTCCCAGTTATAGTTTCATCAAGACGAGGTATTGATGAAATAGTTAAACTAGCACATATTTGTTTATTTCTTTTAAAAAAAGTAATTGATCTCATAGATTAAAGTGTCGGGATACTTAAACAAACATGTGAATGCTTATTAGATAATAAGTTTATTGAACTGACCCAATCATGAGAATCCCAAATGGAACATTACTCGTGTGTTTGTGGATTATCTCATTATGATGATTGTATAATTGATCCTTATACTTGAGATTACCAAAGTTATCTCATGTAGGAATTACTACGTTTTGATGCTACTTATATTCTATTATTGAAGTAGTTCATTTCGGTAGTTATTGGATATAGTATGAACTATGTGGAGATGGTTGAGTAAATCAATAAAGAATTCTTTGTCCTAAAGTAATGAGGGAGAATGCTCTATTATTCTTGATTAGTAATGATTTTGGGAATCTATGGCTAAAGTAAATTGAAAATTGGAAAAGTTATTTCCAAATATCAATTATACATCATTTACTAATTAGCAAGAATAAACATGATTGGATTATTTAGAATAGACATGAATTTTATATTTTAATTCCAATTGGAACATTAGAGGACGAAATGATTAATTTATACATTATAGCCATGCATAAACAGGTAAAGTCAAACCACTTTGATATTTCTAATATTTGAGTGGTCATGACATGTTACTAGACATTAATCATGATCTATGATTATAGATTGTTTAATTAGGGAATTAAAGATAAATTAAAAGGAGTTTTAATTTACCTTATTCTAATTATGAATTATAATTATAATTTATAATCATGACCAACATATTAGGAACATAATGAGTCACACATAAAAAGGTCTATAAAGGATCAAGTGAAATTTGAATTAAATTGGACTTAATTAAGAAGTTTTAAAAACTTTAAGGATCAATATATGATATTTGATCTTATAAAGATTAATTCATAATTATGACTAAAGTTTCACTTTAGTTGTAATTTTAATAAAATCCAAGAACATGAAAAATAAGTGTTTTCATATAAAAGGAAAAATTAAAAAAATTGGGAGCTAGTAGATCTTACATTTTTTTCCTCTTAAATTAGATTTGAGTTTTCCTCTGAATAGATATGTGGATATTATTAGAAGTAAGATGACTGAATAGCTCGCAGATTGACGGATTCAAAGAAACAAGAAATTATAACAAGAAATCGAAACAAGTTAGTATAACTTTGTCAATTTTTTATTTTATGTTTCTAATTAAATTTTGTTAAAGTTGATTTTATAAAAAAATTTTAAATTCATTTCGTTGTGTTTAGATTCGATCTTGTGTTATTTCCCTAATACTTAACGCATTCCTCATCACTTTTCCGCATTCGTCATAGTTGGCTTTACCCTTGAGAACCAACCCATAGGTGTTAAATCTCGGATTATAGTAGGGGTGCAAATAAAAAGGAGACATTGAATCAAGCGTCTTACTTTTCTTAGTTTTGTCTTCACCGTTGGCTGCAATGTTCGTCGATCGTCTTCCTCTTTTTCGTAACTGTTATTAGGGTTTCAAAACTACAGAGATTCTGATACCATCGAAAGTTTTGTGAGAAATTTTTGTCTTGCTTGCATTATTCAGGTTAAACATAATACATACACAGTCACAAGTTTTCAAATTATCAAATAAAGTTTCAAGACGATATCCCCTAAAGAAAATTTATACACACCGCCTAATCGAAATCATTCGAGAACTTTAGAAAATAACAGCTCCATCTGACATTAATTATTAATGTTGTTTGTAATTTCTCTTCATAAGCAAGTATTTTACGGGGATTCAGGCATATAAATATCCAAAGTTTAGAAGATTTGCATTTTGGCCACCATGCATTTATAAATCATACTCTTTTTCTTCTTTGATGTCATCTAAGCTTTCTTACTATTAGGATTTTGTTTTTTTTGGTCCGAATGGGCATCCTTTTTCTAAAAGTAATATTTGAATGTTCAAATCTAGATTTCAAAACACAATATCTATCTCCTATCATGTAATTCAGCTTTTTTTATTATAATATGAAAACAAGATATACTCTTTATCTCACTATTACAGGAACTACATTTGGTTACCAAAAAAACGTCACTAAAAGCCTTAAAATCGTCGCTAATAGTCATTAGCAACGATTTATATTTGTCGTCAAAAATGACGTTAAATTTTCATAGCTGAAAACTATAAGCAACGTTTTTCGGTAATTGTCGCTAATAGTTTTTTCTACGCTTTATTTTCATAACTAAAAAAGATTAACGACGTTTTGAGAAATCGTCACTAATAAATTTTGACTACGTTTGATTTTCGTGGAGAAAAATTATTAGATACATTTTCTAAAACACAGCCAAAAGTTTTTAGCTACGTTTCCAAAAAACGTAATTAAATATTTTTAGCTACATTTCAAAAAACGTAGTCAAAGGTTTTTAGCTACGTTTCTAAAAAAGTAGCCAAAAATTTTTACCTACGCTTTTGAAAATATAGTCAAATAATTTTAGCTATGTTTTATAAAATGTAATCAAATTTTTAATGTACATTTTAACAAAACGTTATCTCATGTTGATTATAATTATTTGTGATATTTTTAATCCATATTATTGTATATAATATTTAGATTTGTTTTATTGTTAATTTATTATACAAAAAATTTGATAATTTGAAACATTCTATATAAAAAGTAACATATCATTAAATTATGCCAATAAAAAGAATATTCTTCGTCTACAAATTTTTAATTACAACCTTAACAATTCTTAAAAACATAATAATAAATACATACACCAATTTACAAAATAAATGTTGAGATTATGAAAAAAATACAACATAACTGGGAAGACTAGGTAGGTTTGTCCATGCTGATGAGAGCAACTTAATACCTCAGCCATCATATAAGAAAGATAAGTGATCAGAACCTCTAAAGATTTGATCTCCACAAATTGTTTAGAGAATATACCTGCTAAGTGTTTTTACTCATGTATCTGCATAAGCAAGACAATTTGTAAATTTTACAAAACATGATCATAACAACAGAAACCAACTAAAAGTATCCATTTATATCCACTCCCTCATTTTTTGCATTATGCAATCACGACTAAATAAAACTAAACCTATGATTTTGTGCTACCGTTGATCAAAATATGACCAAAACAACCAATAGATAAATTCTATGAGATGGCTATACATTATAATTGATTAAAAAGAAACTTACATTATAGCTAGAGCCATATGTCATAGATAAACATCTTAGCTAAAATAGAATTAAGCTAATAGATAATGACAGCTACCTTAAAATAATGCCATTTAGGAGAATAAATAACAGGTATTGATAATTAAAAATTAACCAGCTCAATCGAATTGATATTTTAGTGTGCCTAAATTAGGAAGAATCAACACTAGATACATAGATTATCAAGATGAAAAAATTTCATTCATACAAACTCAAGAATCAAAACACGTTTAGGCAAAGAATCTAAGGAAACAAGGAAATATCTTGATATTACTGTTGTAATTCTGACAAAGAAATGCAAACTACTCTTATTATAAGTTCAATTATTCATCGATTTTGAAACGACACTTGAACAATAAAACCAACCGTTCAAAAGTTTCTAGTTCGGTCCTTAATTGAGCTATTTCAGCTTTAGCAACAGGGACAGTATCTTGGCAAGTAGCTTTAGCTTTATTAGCAGCTCATACTTTTGACTCTAGACTATGTTAATTTAATGCATTCCTCAGGACCTCAGCTTGAGCATTAGCCCTATGTTCAAATCCTTTTATCTCCAGCAAATCTCTTCATAAAATAGTTGGATGAGAAGATTGAAAGGACCTCGAGCAGATAGATGAAGAGGCAAAATTTTGACATTAATGGAAAATTTTTTAGATGATTCACAAAGAATCACCTTGTAAGAAGTTCAATTCACAAATAATATGATTAATCATTCATTTATTGCAACTATGGAACTACATATTGTGCTTTGGTTGGACTATAAATGGGAAAGGACCTACTTAGCCTCCCCTAGTAGGATATACATATAAATACCACAGGCATATCCTTAAAGGATTATCAATTGCTAAAAAGATTTCCATAATGCTTCCTTGATAACGTACCTGTTGTCATAAATTTGCTGCCCATACATGTCTAAAACTGATTCTAATTCAAGTTTTTCCTTCTACAACTCCTCAACTTGAAACAGATTCGCACACTCGGGTTAACAACTCTAATTAAACTAATCACATCTAAATACCAAATAGAGGAAAAAAGAAAAAAGAGTAAATATAAGAATAAGAGAATTTGTACATACTGATTACTTATGTCCCTAGTCATACGATTAATATCAAGAAAAGTAGAATTCAAATCTCATCTTTAACATTACGCATACCCATTGACATAGAAATCTAATGAATAATAGTATACAACTATTATCAATCCTAGACCTTAAGAAAGGTACAGAAGTAGAAGAAAATTCAAGTATTCAAGTCAACAACATAGACTTTGAACATTTCATCTTGCTGTAACCTATAATTGCTAGGACAATGAAGTAAGAGTGCAAATTTCAGGGGCAAAACTTAATGCAATGACTAAAAAAAAAAGAGGGGAAAAGGAAGGGATCTGAATAATAAACCTTCAAGAAGCGAACCTTTTTGTTTTCACCGATGTCAAAGTAGAAAACTTGTGGAATGTAAAATGAAAAATAGAAAAATAAAGGATTAATAAATGTAAGAAATTGAAATTAGAGTTAAAAGTTTCAAGAGTTAGGAGGAGCGAAAGAAGAAACTACCTTGGTGTCGAGCAATTCCTTGCTGAAGAGGTCCTAATCACCAAAATTCAGAACCTTCCCCTCAATCTCTCTCTCTCTCTCTCTCTCTTGCATCAAACTGAAGTATACATCTCGTTCCACAATCTATAAAATATTTCATCATTACCTCAATTTTCATCCGAAACCAAACATACACCACTAAACTCACTCATAAATATAAATACATATATATATAGAGAGAGTACAACATCAAGTACTCTCAAAGAAGAGAATGGAGATAGAAGCATAATTTCTGACATAACGCTTGACATTTTTATGAACACGAAGCCTAGCTTGGTGAGACCCCAACAGCAATGAATAGGACCCACAATCCATAATGTGGTAGCCGAAGTCTCAGAGCCATGACTCGAAGGCCAAGTATGGGACGGCGAGAGATAATACGCTGCTTTTAGGGCTGATAGATGAGTTTTTTTTTTTGTTTTACGATTTCCTATTTGCGCCATGTTTTCGTTCCCTTTTAGTTTTTGCTCTTAATCTTTTAGCAACCATTTTGAAAATGGTCACTAAAAATTAAACCTTTAGCGACAATCTCATAAATCGTCACAAAAACTTAATTTTTAGGGACAATTTCCTAAAATTGTCGATAAAAATTAAAAATTTGGTGACGATTTTAGAAATCGTCGTGAAAAGTTAAACTTAATTTGTCGCTAAAAGTTCAAAAGTTTAACTTTTCGAGATGATTTCCAAAATCATCACCAAAATTTTAATTTGTTGCGATGATTTTAGGAAATTGTCAATAAATGTCGACTTTTCACAATAATTTCCAAAATCGTATCAAAAATCTTAATTTTTTGCAACGATTTTAGGAAATCGTCACTAAATGTTGACTTTTTGCGACGATTTACAAAATCGTAACCAAAGTCTACATTATTGTAGTGTTTAGTGACAATTACGCTAACGAAATCATTAAAGCGTCGCCAAATCTTCAACATTTAGCGAATCGTTAAAATGTTGCCAAAAGCTAGACTTTTGAAGATGAATTCATAAATTGTCACTAAAAATAAACTTTTGGCGGCAATTTTCAAATCGTCGTAGAAAAAACATCGCTAAAAATAAGCTTCATTGTAGTGTTTATTTTCACCGGTAAACCTCTTAAGATAGTATGCCATTATTTGCCTTTACCAGACTACGCCAAAAAAAAAAGTAGCTATCGTTGTAGTGTCTATTTCACCGGTAAACCTCTTAAGATAGTACGCCATTATTTGTCTTTACTCTCTTTACAAGTGGTGAGTCTTAGTTCATTCATTACTTAGCTACGATTGACCAAAAAGAGTCCTCAAATCTTACACGAACTCTTCTTAGGACCGTTTGGGTGCGCTGACAACGTGGGTTCACGTGATCCTCGGTCTCTAAGCTTTACCGAAACCACAAGGTCGGTTTAATGGTCTGTCCTATTCTTAGAAGCTCACTTTCTTAAGATCCCTGTTTAACAAAGTACTGACAAGTAAAGGGCAGCAGCAGCATGTGGCGT
Organism: Erythroxylum oxycarpum; assembly: GCA_025629785.1. Lineage (NCBI taxonomy): Eukaryota > Viridiplantae > Streptophyta > Magnoliopsida > Malpighiales > Erythroxylaceae > Erythroxylum > Erythroxylum oxycarpum. The sequence continues at coordinate 24,344,902 of JAOTAZ010000002.1, read as the reverse complement.
AACAAGCGAATTAAAGCACCTTTTCTTTTTCTTTACCTTGAATTTGAACGTCAAAAGTTGGGGAATAGTAATGCGTCTAGATCATCGTAACTTAGCTGCAGTCGCTATGCCTGGGGGCTTCTTTGCGAATTTGGTGTATGGGTCATGATGATATTGGCTGACAGGGAGTTCTATGCTACTTATTGTTGATAGACCAGGAATTCTATACTAATAATTGTTGAAGGACATGGTCCAAAGCCTTTTCAGTAAAAGTCTGTTCTTTTATATATATAGCTATATATATATATATATATATATTGAAAAACCGTAGAGAGTAATAGTTTTATAAACTTTTCGATTTGACCGCAGTTATTTGTAAGGTTCTACCGCAATTACTTGTAACTGTATATATTAGTTATTAGATATAAAATAATTGTAATAGTAACTGTTAATTTTTTTGTACCAGACAAAAATATAAAATTAAACATATTAACACCGAAATTTGATAATACAATTCAGTATATCTTTCCTACGTCTGCGGGTCTCTTACCTAGGTGAATACTTTTACCGAAATACAATAGATTTATCCAAGACTTTCTGAGCTGACACCACTTAACCCTTGATACTATTTCTTAACCTCACTTCCTGTAAAAGAATTTCACATCTAATAATACGATCACTTCGTACTAACCTCAACATAGAATTTTTCTAAACAACTTTTAATATAAGACAATTAAACAAACAACTCAATTGATCAATCAACTAAGAACAGAACAATAATATACTTGAGATAAAAGAGAAGAATAACTTTCTAAAAGGTTCAGCTCTACTAAAATAAATCTGGAAGTCATTGCAACAACAATGGGTTGATTTACGTAGAACTCATAATCAAGTCACGACTGGATACATAGCCCGCAATCCACGATAATAACTCACGATAAATTAAGTGCAGCACTCTCACAGACGATCTTAGGTTATACAAGAAACTCAATAGAAACCCAGCTCACACAAACGTTGCTGCACCACCACCAAAAGCACTAATGATTGTCGTCAATTAATTCAACAAAGACCCCACGGCAAGGCCCAAAAATCATACAAAAACCATTGGCCACATATCTAAAAATTCCAACAGTAAACCTTAACTCTCTCACACGGTAATACACCTCAATCATGATGTATACACACTTCAACTTAAGATAGAGTTTTATCATACTTAAACCATTATTCCAAAAATCCAGTAGTGCTCCACTCTACATCACCTACGTAATCCATTATACTTCTTGTCAAGATACACATTAATTAAGGATAGGACTCTATCACAACTAGAAGATTATCACCAATAGCTTTTTAAATCTAAGTCATTATTCAGTTTGGTTCAGTCGGATTTTGCTGAACAGGAACTTCGTTGTTCTGATCCATTATCCAGAGTAATTTCGGATGATGAGTACCTGCAAAACAGATAAAGACACTCCGGGGGTTAATTCTCGGAAGGTCCCTCCGACGCTCAAGTCATTATTTTAAGAATGGTTTAATGGCTGGAGTAGAGAGGAAACTAGGGATTATGTTGTGTACCTCTATCATGGTAGGAATAGTACCTTATATATGCTGTAGGTTGCCATTAGGTTTAGGTCTTCACGTAAGTCTTAGTGTTTGCATGGGAGACGACCTCTTACTACTGAGCTGTCAAAATTTGGGCTTGAAGTTGGGCCTGACTTGGCCGTCCCGACCACACTGAACGTACCATACTTTATGTTTTTATGTATTAAAAGTTTTGTTTCTAAAATTTGATTAAATTATATTAAAATCTTAAAATTTTACTCAATTATACAATATTTATCAGGTCAACTAAAAGAATTAATTAAATACTAAAATTTTTAATTAAATGTAGATCTTCTTCTCTTTAATCCTATGCGACTATCGCTTCTTCTTCCGACGGTTACACCACCGTACCACCACCTTAATTTCTTTGTAATTTTAAGTGACCACCACCACCACCCTCTCTTCTCTGTAATCTTACGTTTACACTATACCGCCACTATTGTCTACTCTTGTCTACAATTGCCACTACTATTTCCTCTTATTTGTAGCTGCCACCATCGCCTCTTCTTCTACGTCTCTTTAAAATCTCAAGTACTATTAGGCAAAGATGTCACTTTTTGTGTTGTTTTCTCTGAATTTGAAGTTTTTTTCCTTCAATAGTGTCTGATTATATAGTATGGTTCATATGTGGGAATTTTAATATGTTGAGCTTTTTGGGACTATACCACCTTTCCAATTATTGGCATTATTAATCTTGATGTTGAACTTTATGCATGTGCTTTTACTTCTTTTTATCATATTGTATCGGCTAATATATTTGGATTGTTGGAGTATTTATCCATCTATTTCTGCTTGCTTATTAATGGTCGTATTGACCTCCAAGTAACAGATTATTTCGTACATATATAATTCATGATATAATTTTTAGATATGACGGCCTTTTCACTATATAAAGTTCAAAGTTGTTAATTTAGTTGCTAGACTATGTCTAGCTTAATCTATAATAAGTTCCGAGAAGAGTTTAGAAGCCATTAATCATGTAGGTCGTCAACTCCAACAGAGGCTATTGAAAGGAATACGAGACACTTCCAACCTTCAAAAACTTGCATCTGTTAAACATATTGAAAAGTATGGTTATTACTTGCCATATTCCCTATAAAAGTCATTTTCTAATAAAAAGTTTTTACCAACATAAATGTTATATGGAAAGTGTCTTAGTTACTTAGATCTCTTTGAAAGAATCTAAACCAATAAAGGAGTTTGTACTATTTCCATTCTAAGGTCAGAAGGGTTGAATTTTGGTCATATGTACATAGTTCTGGCTTTTTAGAGGTCTGCAATGCACCTAGGATTTTTAGTGGTATAAAATGAACATTCATGTATTAGTGGTGTCATTACATGTATCTGCACACATTTGGAAACCATTGAGGAGTTTAACCCAAAAGTGATCTACTATTCTAGGAAAACATACTATTATAATTCAACAACACCTTTTTAATAGGTTCAAACATATGATCAAATACTTAAAGTTTAAAATGATTAAATCCTTATTAACATCTGAAATTGTGTGAACACTAGGGTTATATATACATATCAAATGCAGAAGATATATAGCCACGTGAGACCTACAATATAAAGACAAAAAATTACATAGATTATAATTATTATAAAATTTAAAAATTTTAGGGGAAAAGCTTAATTAAATTAAGCCATAAAAGGCAATATAATTAGTACCAGTACAATCACCTTGTAAAGTCAGGATATAGAAACGCTATAATATTACATTTGACAAATATTTTGGGCAAATTTTGTGAATTAATATACAAATTCACCTCTTACATCACAATAATGAATCATGTAGATAAGACTCTTACCCCAATACTTAAAAGATGTTTGAGAAAACTTTGTTTCAAATGAAAGCATGGAAGGCACCTGGTGTAGATGGTTTCCATGTAGGCTTGTTTTAGCGATTTTGGGACACAATAAACAATTCTTTGCTAAAAATGTTAGGGGAGGCTTTTGACAATGGCTCTTTTCCAGTAAGTTTAAATGAGACCTTACTAGTTCTTATTCTAAAAGTCCATAATCCAGAGTATGTGAAACAACTACGATCAATTAGCCTTTGTTGTGTGGCATATAAACTTATTACGAAGGTGCTTATGAATAAAGTTAGTCCATTCTTGGATGCACTCATTGTGCCTACTCAAGTGAGCTTTATTCCTGAGAGATAGATGACAAAAAATATTCTACTCGCTTAGGAACTTATCCATACTATCAGGAGGTCAAAGCGCAAAAACAGTTTAATGGCACTTAAAATAAACCTAGAAAAAGCTTATGATAAAGTGAGTTGGAAAATTTGAAAGAAACTTTGGAGGCTTTTGGTTTTTTAGAAAAATGGGTGAAATTGATTTTATTTTGTGTGGAAAACTAAAACTTGTCAGTGTAGAGGAATGGTGAGAAACTCAATACTTGTTCCTCAACAAGGCTTGCGACAAGAAGATCCAATCTGGCCCTATCTTTTTATGCTTTGCATGGAGAGGTTAGGTCACTAATTAAGGCAGCAGTGTCTAAGGGCTCTTGGAAATTGATTAAAATCGATGATGGCCTAAGGATTTTACATCTTTTCTTTGCGGATGACTTGTTCTTGCTTGGGAGAGCCACTAATTCCCAGCAAGTTGCATTAAAGATGTATTGGATAAGCTTTTTAGGGTGTTAAGGGCCAAGGTGAGCTTTAAGAAGTTGAAGCTTTTTGTGTTGCCAAAAGCTATGGCTAGCATCAGACGGGTTAGCTCCATTTTAGAAATTAGCCTCACTGACAACTTGGGTAAATACTTGGATGTTCCTCTCATTCATGGTAACATTACTAAAGATAATTTTAAAGAAGAGGTGGACAAGATCAATGCTAAGTTACTAAGTTGTAAGTCAATGTTCTTAAGCTTTGCAAGGCGAGCGACTTTGATTAGCTTTGTCATGTCATCCCTTCCATTGTATCACATAATGTCCATGAAGCTTCCAAAGATGGTGATTAATTCTATTAACAAAATCAATTGAAGATTCTTGTGGGTGGGAATGAAGATAAACGTGGAATACCTTTGGTTGCTTGGGAGGATGTTTGTGTTCCTAAAAGTATGGGTGGCCTGGGCATTTGTCGAATGGATCTTTATAATAATGCTCTACTCTAAAAAATTGAATGGAGGCTTCTTATTAAACCTAATAGCTTATGGGTGTGATTAATCATAACAAAGTATAAGGTGTAAAGTAATGTCATAGATTATGCTACAAATATTGTAAACAGGGCACCTTCTTAGTCATCTACGTGGAAGGGACTAATCTCTGCATGTAAAACACTGGCAAGGAGCCTAAAATGGAGGATTGGAGATGGAACCTCTACTAGATTTTGGATAAATTGTTGGTTGTAAGCACCATTTGCTGAATTAGTTGATCATACTTATTTCCAAGGGGATGAAGAGGCTATTGTGAGGGATTACATGATGAGTAATTATTCTTGCAATCCTGACAATTGATTTGGGAGCTTGCTGCCTGAGTATGCTCTCGAGGTCATGGGTTATCTGCTTTGGTAGGTGCAACAATTTGGATATAGACAAGTTTGAAAGCATACTTCAGATGGGATTTTTACTTCGAAGTCAACCTACTCTAATTTGTTAAGGGAGGAAGGGAAAATTGGTATGGAGGATTGGACATGGATGTGGATGCTACTGGGGCTAATTCACTGGATTTATTTTTTGTGACTAGCTTGTAAGAATAGAGTGTTCACTAATAGATTACAGTTCCAGTGGAAGATGGCGATGGAGAGCATGTGTGTTGTATGTGGGGCAGAAGAAGAGTCCATGCTTCAACTTCTCAATGATTGCCTTATGGTGTCTCTAGTCTGGCAACATTTGGTGCTAGCCCAAAAATTGATTGATTTTATATCTAATGGTTTGATCGAGTGGTTTGATAGGAATCTGTAGGGTAATGGAGTAAAATTTTCAAGTGATATTGATTGGTGGATAGTCTTTACCATTACAATGTGGAGGCTATGGACTTGGCGATGTAGTATTAGCTTGGCGCCTGATGAAGAATCAGTTGATGTTGCTTCTATTATCTCTAACATTTGGGAAACAACAAAAGAACTCTAGTGTTGTGTATCCAAGAAGACAATGGATGTGCCTCCACCTTACTATGTAAGTTAGTGTCCTCTATCTGTGAATTGTATCAAACTTAATACAGATGGGGCAACTAGAGGCAACCCAAGCATTACAGGGGCTTGAGGTTTGTTGCAAAATAGTATAGGTATTTGGCTGGTGGGTTTCAAAGTTCATCGGGGTATTTGTTCTAACATTGTAGCTGAGATGCAAGCCTTGCGATTTGGATTACTGCTTATATAGAAAGAAGGGTATAGGAATGTGGAGTGTAAATTGGATGCCCGAGTGGTGATTGACCTCATTAGAATGACTGTTATTTTGTCTCATCCATTAGGTGGTCTGATTTTGGACATAAGAAAATTATTAAGTAGGTATTGGTCTTGCTCATTGCAACATATATTAGGGGGGACATTTTTTTTTTGTTGATTGTCTTGCTAAAGCAGCTTGTGATTTGGAGGTGGAAAGTGAGATATTAGTTGAGCCTCTAAGGGACCTACCTTTTGTTCTACCCACAAACGCCCGTGGTGTTGCCTTTCCCAGAGGCTATCCTAGCTCTTAGTTACTTCTCCACTGTGTTAACAAAAAAAAACTAAATACCTACAAGGCACCTATAAATTGAACGTTCATTAATAAGTAGTATAATAATATTGTTGTTAAAACCATAATTGAAACACTCACTTTTGTCATTATAATAAGGGTTCAATATCAAGAATTTGGCATTCATAAAAAATAAGGATCACGATAATTCATATAAATTAAATACAATTAGTATATCCTATAAAATAGTAATATAAAATATTGCTATTATTTTACCATTGAACATAATGCCTTCTCTCAATAATATTGAGAATTTATCCTTTTAGCTTTTCTTAAATGATCGAAGCAATAGTGCAGAACATTTTTCAATTTATTTATGACACCTTTACACTCTTCTTATGTGAATTATATTAGGTAAATAAGTAAATACAGTTACATATACTTTATTTCTACCTATATTTCTTCTACTAAAGTTATAAATGAAGTAAATAGATTCTACATATGTGTTTATACCTTAACATGCCAATGATGCAATTGAATTTGAAGACTTCTAAATGCTAATTAAGATCAAAAGTAAATTGTTTTCATTAATTTTCAACCTTCATATCATGCCTTGTATTCAGAATAAATATCTATCAACTTTGAGAGCTTTATAATATTTTTAAAAAGAAGCATTCTACCTGAAAAGTTATTATGTATGTATGTGTTTCACAAGAAAAATATTTTTATAATCTTGAATTTTTTGTTGACATTACTATTGTTGATAGTTAAATTAAAACAAGTTTCATTAAGTAAACACAAAAGTTTGAGTTTTGATTTTCTTTTTACAATTAACTAGACCAAGATTAAGCAAAACCAAGTTCCATATTGACTAGGAAAACTTTGGACCACTACTGAAATTAGGCATAAGTTTGCTTGAGATAACCAAACATTGGCAAGGAAAATACGTTATCAATACCAAATAACTTGACCATATTCCCCTAACTTCAATCAAAAAGTAAAGAGTCAATTGCTTGAACCATCAACGATGACAAGTTAGATTCATATTATATCAATGCTTCCAAACAAGAGACTAGGTCTAAGGGGTTAAATAATAATAACACCTAACATGATAGCTAGAAGAGGATATAACATTGGAGTGGTGGGAATGACAGACATGTTTTATCTCTATAGCATGGTAAAGAAGACCCTTTATCTACCTCAATTATTCCTTGGCTTAGTTCTTCAAGTGTCATGCCTATGACACCCGAGTAGGATTAATTTTTGCGGCTCTATATGTAACGAGACAAGTACAAGTTATGTTATTATTAGAGAGATTGCTAAGGATGTCATCAACAAGGTTGATGGTACCTACCACCCTCGATGTATTAAGAGTGATGGATAGTAGACAAAGTGATACGCTCATATTTTCACATGTGTTTAGGACTCAATTCATAGTCTTTTACATTCATTTTAAGTTTATCTATGGCTGGTTTATCATGTTTTAGCATTATTTGAGGTCCATTGATATAACATGCAGAAATAATACAAATAGACTTGAATTGCACTGTTTTTGAGTTTCTGGCAGATTTGACCTCTAGTCATTGTTGGATTTTTATCTCGAGATTGGTTTATCCAAAAATTCTGAAATTTTATACGTAAATTC
>JAOTAZ010000002.1:24324624-24336957 GCA_025629785.1 Erythroxylum oxycarpum | reverse complement strand
CAAATTGTATTATAAATTAATTAATTCTCATTATGGATAAAAAATAAAATGTATGAATATTTATATAGAAATTTACACATCAATTGTATATAATAAAATATATAAAATGTAAAAATTCCACTAAATCATTTTAATCAATAAAAGATGTTCATCATACTATGATACTTCAAAGCATAGTAGCAGCATTATTTACAAAAAGAAACATAAATCAATTATAATTAATATAATCATTTATCATTTGTTTAATAACTTCATCCTGCTTTTGAGATATACTTAGAATTTGTTTTGGGATAATATTATACTTGATTAGTCGATCAATTTACATATTGGTCGACGAATATTTCTCTTAGTTGATCAGTGCCTTAACGACTAGTAAATATAGTGCATTTAATGAATACAAGTCGATCAATGCTTTGTAAGTAGTTATTGTAACGTCTAGTTCTTGACTCTAACAGTTAGGAGCTCAAATCACTATAAAGTGTTTCTCATTGATTTTAGCATCAAGAACATTTAGATGTAATTTACACACATTTCTAAGAACTTTTAAATCATTTGAGCATAATTATCTCAAATTTATGTGAGTGAGTATCTTTAGAGTTATTAAGTATAAGTAATAAAGTAAAATATTTTTTAGTTGTAATATTTAGTTGGAGTAGTATATTATTATACTTGGAGATGATCCAAGTGAAATTGTGGTTCTCTTCACTTTGAAAGAAGACTGTAAAGGGTTCCCTGACATCGGAAAACATTGCCCAAAGGTTGATTTTTGCTTTTAAGAAGAATTATAGTATAATTCTAAGAAAAGTTATTTGTTAAACCATTATTACTCGGTTTACATTCTCTTTTTCTATCCTCTTAAATTATTATTTAATCATTTGCTTAATTTATACTAAATAATTTCTTCATCTATATTTATATTAATTGTTATTAATTGAATAGATAGATTAGAATTTTTTTTAATTTAATAAGTACTCAACTATACTCTTTTGTTTAAATGTTGAACTAATTTAATCATTAGGGACATTCTTTAATTTTATATGAATAGCGTGTTCACACAGTGGGCATGACTAAATAAGAAGTAAGGTAGACATGATCGTTCACATGACGAGGAACTTACCATAATTTTATAAATATATTATTTTTAATTATGGTAATTTTTTTAATTTCAAAGTTAATTCACATACTTCTAAGGGCGACAGTTAAATTCAAGCTCAATATAGCCTAACCTAATCCGACATCAACAAATCCCATAAATTTGTCCAATTTTGGGTCGAGCTCGAATTCAGGTTATCTGAACCCAACCTATCTTGAAACTTGAAAGTTCTACAAAAATGACGTCATTTTTATTTTAATTTTTAAAAATTAGAATGAGGACTTTAGGTCATGCTTGGGCCTAGACATTCTCTTCTATGTTGCAAGAGACCTTCACAGCCACTACGTCATTTTTTATTTTAATTTTTAAAAATTAGAATGAGGGCTTTGGGTCGTGCTTGGGCCTAAACATTCTCTTCTATGTTGCGAGAGACCTTCACAGCCACTTCCAGGCCATTAACATTCCTCTCCTCCCTTCCACAAATGGTTCCTCATAAACAATGCCAAATCCTCCATAGCCAAGAAAGCGGTTTGTGGCAAAACAATTCGTATATAGTACTGTTGTCACCTGCAACCAAATTCAAAAGAAATCATTTCCATTAATATAATTTAATGTAGTAGTAGTAAGTGGATATCGTTCCCACAAGAAATTTCTAACGGTAAAGATTAGCAAAAACTAAAACAAAGTAACGAAATGGGGGGGAGGTTTTGATTCACGTTAATTCAAGGAAGAAAAATGGTAAAAATTGCAAATCAATAGAAATAATGAGATCTGAAAATTGAATGGGAAATACCTTGGTTTTTGGATTACCGATGTTATCACGCTAATATGGATCCTCGATATAAAATTGTAATAATTAACAAACATTCATTGGGGAAGTTTTCTCTTAAGAGTAATGACTAGAAACATGTATCCTAGCATTTTTATTAAATAACAACCTAGATACGATCTTAGGTTTAATTGAATGGTAGCTTTACGAATCAAGAACCATTGAGCAAGCGAAATACATGTACGACATGAAATCAATCAAACGAATACCTCCTTAGAATTTCTGACTCTAACATAGAGAAGGTAGTCCTAATTACTACTTGTGATTAGCGAAACTGAACGTCATATTTTGTTAATCTAGCGATTGAACAAATTAATCCCTAGTTACGCACCTAAAAATCAACCAATTCAAGTAGAAAAAGTAATTCATAACATATTCATGTTCATCAACAACATAAACTTTATTGAAACATCTCACACATAATAACGGATAACACGGATCCCCTCAACCAAGACAAGAAGTTTAGCTACTCATAATAGAATTGAAAACAAAAAAAAACAAAGTATAAAGTCTCCATCCCTGATTCTTTACTGAAAAATACGAAAATACTAAAGGAAGAAGTGTAGAAAAACATAAAAATTGGAAAAGAAAAGATGCAGAAACGAAAATCTATCCTAAAACTAGTCTAAGCTTGCGTGACTAGTGATCCTCTCTTCTTTTATGCTTATCTTTTCGATTTCCTTCCTATCTTTCCTTAATTCTCTTCAAATAATGTATTCCCCAATTTCAGGTGGTCAATCCCCTTTAAAGATGGCAATATAATCTTTAAAGATTGTGAAAATCTTGAATTTGAATCTTGACAATTGATCTGCAGATTTATTCCATCTTAATGCGTGTCCACACTTAGTCACTGAATTGCTGTCAATTTTGAAATTTCATATTTTCTTCATTCTTTTGCATCTTTTTGATTCAATTTCGTTTTTAAGGTGTTGAAAATCATCTGTAAACAATTATAAGATAATTCCATTAATTTCGGATAATAATTTCAACACATTAAAGATAATTAAGTATAAAATAAGTGCAAATTGGTGACTTAACAGGCGCTTTGTTTCTGAATTTGCCCATTCCACAAACTCATCAATTTGCCCATTCAAAGTTTGAAAGTTTCTAAATCTAAGATCTGCAAGGACCTCAACGAAACCTAATTCTAGAACAAAAATAAAAAAACACCAAAAATGAAAAAATGAAACTCATTTAGCGCTTTTGGTATCGAACTTTGATTTACCTCCTTTCATCGCGAATCCTGCAAGTCAAACCGTAGATCAACTAAAAAAACTCCGAAAACAAATCAAACAAAGCAAAAATGGATGAAAACCTATACAAAACCGAAAAGGAACTCACCGGTGCAATTAGGCAAAGCTGTGCTTCGGGTTTCGGAGAGAGATAGAGAGAGATGAGAGGAATGGAAAAGAGTGGAGGGGGTTATTTGTTAGGGATCAAAAGGCGGAGAAGAAGAAGAAACCAGAAGAAGAAACGTGACAGAAGAAACTAGCAAGGGAAATGAATACTTTTAAATATTAATTGAACAAACCGCGACATTATCAGAAAACGTCGCAGTTTCTATTTTGCGACATTTTGTTGAAAAAATGTCGTGAAAAATGTGACAAATTTGCGACGTTTTATAAAAATGTCGCAAAAAATTGGCTCTTTTCGTAACGTTTAACATTTTTTAAACATCACAAAAAGACTAAACAATTCGCGACGTTTTTTTAAAAAATGTCGCGAATTGTATGTATTTGTTGTAGTGAAAGAGTATTGTGTAGTGGAATTCTATCTAGGATTTGTTGAACCGGTAACATTGTTTGGGTCATAACTCAGCCTACAGACCTCTAAATTGAGTGATTTTAGTTTCATATGAAACCTAAGACTTAGAACTATAAATCTATAGAAGAGACTCTGACTTAATTATGACTTTATGACATTAGAAATGGGGATAGAAAATGGTGATTTGATGCTGCCCCTGTTATGGAGCAACGTGTGATATTTGGTCTACAACTCATGTTTTAGAAGTCTGAATGGCCTGATCTTTAGTCTTTTAGAAACTAGAGGCAATATGGATAAATGTATAGAAGATCACGAAACCTAGTTTTGGTTTTTTCTATATGAATATTAAGGAACAACTAGAGTCTGTCATGTGATTTGCTTCTAGACTGATTGGTTGCTTATTTTTAGACCAAAGTAGGCTTGGCCTAAATTACACTATTTTGAGTTTGTTTTCGTTTCTTATCTGAACCTTTTTGAATGTGTATGAAACTTTACAAACAACTAGAAATAAATGAAAAAGGACTTACCATATGTGAATTGGGTGATTGAACATTAGAATTTAAGATTGAGCATAATGCATTCCAAAGAAAATTTACATGTACATAAATGATTTGTATGCATATTTATAGCTCATATGCGTATAGTATGATTATACAAGTGTGATTTTGACACCTTTCTAATGGTGGTAAGTTATGACTTGCATGTATGAACACAGAGACATATTTTATGACTTGAAATGTACATCACATAACTTGTCAATATATGAATTAGGAAATTGGAAAATGGCTAAAGGAAATGTTACATCACTTGCACTATTGTCTTGGTGGTGGATAGATAGCTATGCCTATAGGGATACACTGTAGTTGCTACAGTTTGACACCAATGGTGCTTCATTTCGAGACTATAATGTCTCCATAGTTTGATGTCTTCGAGTATCCACAGTTTGATATCTTCATATATTCACAACACCCATTATCCACTCCTACAGAAATGTACAGGCCTAACCTAGAAAGTAAAGTAAATGGTTATAAATAATAAAGATAGCATGACAACATAAATAATTGGTATTGATAAGCATTTGCATTTGTGTTGATAATTTGTATCAATGAGGGTTAAATATCAATGTTTGTTTTATAAATGTGCATTTTTAGTATATGGATAATATGTTGAAGCATATTTGCATTATGTACTTTGCTTAAGTATGCCATCTTTGTTTACATGAGCACTGAATATCAATGTTTGGTTTATGCATGTGAATTTATGGTATATGAGTTGTGATATTTCTGCATGTGTATGCTTGACGGATGACTGTTATGAGTGGTCATCTAAACTAAGTGTTTTCCCCACTAAGCTTTCAAGCTTAGCACAAGTATTAATCTGTGTAGGTCCAAGTTATAGGAGTGAGATACAATGAACATCTGCAAGGACTGAGGCCAACAGATAGAGGAAAAAAAGTACTTTTGGAAAGTGTTTTTAGTTAAATATGATTGTACATGTGATGGGTAAAGGAAATTGAATATTTTCTTTTAGATTATCATGTAAATGTAAAGATATTTTACTACTGTTAAATGATAATGTTAAGCATTGGGAAGTTTTGTAATGTGTATATGTATAGCAATGAATATAATTATATTCCTTGAATGCATGTACAAGAATTTGGTTGCTATATATGTTGATGGTTGTAGGTTCCGTATATGGGGTGTTACAATCATAAGTAAAAAGCATAATTTATTGAAAATTGTTTTCAATTAAATTTTGTTAAAGGATTTAAGACAATTGGAAATAGTTTCCAATTAGATTTGAAAATTGTTTTCAAATCAAATTAAATTTTTACTTAAAATAGGATTATAATTCATTTAGGAATTAATGAGTTTAATCTAATTTAATTTTCTCAAGGAGTTGGAAGTATTAATTTATATTATGAAGATTAGTAACTACAATCAAATGAAATTGATGTTTTATGCATATTATTTGATTATAAGTGCATAAGTCGCATAATTTATTGATATGTTTGATATATATATATATATTGGATGCATGTTAAATTGCATGTTTGTATGTATATGATATTATTACATGTAATTTTCTTTTTGATGGGATAAAAAAAATTAAATCCCTCGTGAAAATATTAAGTACATGTTGAGAAAGTGATTGTCACCTTTCATTATTATAAGAATAAACTAAAGTAATGTTTATTGTTAGGCATATTGAGCAAACTCAGGGCTACTTTAACCCAAATATGTTTAATCTTATGATAGTGGATTCTACTTGACTAAATTTGTGTGATTTTGATGAGTAAACTCATGAACATATAAATTAGAGATAGGTCTGGAATAATATATAAGATATATTTTGTCAAGAGTTGTCACCTAAATAATATAAGTATGTAATTGATAAAGTTGTTATCCTAATTTAAGTTTAGTTGGTTTGTTAAGAAAACTCAAGATCAATTAAAATTGAATATGATCCTAGTCTATTAGAAAAATTAGAGTAATCTTTCCAAATAGTAATGAGGGTTATTATTTTGAATAAAATAAAGAGAGTAACCAAATACATGTTTAAAGTCCTAATCTTAGTTGGTAGTCATGACATATAATCAATTTCTTTCTCTTCTTACATTTTTATTTTTTTGATCCAAGTAAACTTTATCTTGTTTAGTATAGTTGATACTAAAAGTTAGCGAACTGAATTTCTTGGATATAAATTGTGTTAGATAGAAAAGTTGTGTGTCTATTATGCAATTTTGATATAAATCCTTATTGAGGATTTGGTGTTAAAGCTTTAGTGATATGTCAAAATCATTAAAATGACAAATTTTATTGACTTTTGATTTGACTAATATCTCATAAAATTTGATGAAAACATATAAAATGTATGTCAACTTCATGATAATAAGATGCAAGAGGGTGCATGGTGTAGAACTGAAAAGGTATAGTACCCTGATGAAATTACAACAATAATAATAACAACACTTAATAGAAATCTCACTGAGATGCAAGGTCTAGGGAGATCCAATAGTACGCAACCTTACTACTAACTAGTATATAGGTTGTTTCCAATATACCTTAATGAAATTGTTTCATTTAATTATCCTACTAAAAAAATAAACATGGGCAACAATTAAAGGCATTTGCTATATAGTATGATAATAGTTATCATTAGAAGAAAAATGATTGCGTGTTAAGTCATCAATTTGTACTTATTTTGTACTTAATTATCTTTAATGTGTTGAAATAATTATCCAAAATTAATAGAATTATCTTATAATTGTTCACAAATGATTTTCAACACCTTAGAAACGGAATTGAATAAAAAAGATGCAAAAGAATGAAGAAAATAAAAAATTCTAAGTTTTCTAGAAATTCTGTGAATAAGCGTGGGCTCGCCTAAGGATGGAATAAATCTGCAGAGTAATTTTCAAAAGTCAAATTTGAGATTCTCACAATCTTTGAAGATTGTATTGCTATCTTTCAAGGGGAATTGATCACCTGAAATTGGGGGATACATTATCTGAAGAGAATCAAGGAAAGATAAAGGGAAAAACAAGCATAAAGGAGAGAGGATGGTGGTTCACGAAAAGGTTAGTCTAGGTTTAGGATAGGTTTTTGTTTCTGTTGTTTTCTTTTCAGTCTTTTACGTTTTTTGCATACTTTCAATTGGTGCTTTCGTATTTTTCAATTCAATTATGAGTAGCTAAATCTTTTGTCTTGGTTGAGGGGATTCATGTTATATGTTATTATGGTGAGATGTTTTGAATAGAATTTACATTGTTAATGAACATTGGGTATCTTCAGATATATTCTTTCTAATTAAATTTGTTAGTTTATAGGTGCGCAACTAGAGATTAATTAGTTCAATCGCTAGATTAACGGAATATGACATTCAGTTTCGATAATCATAAGTAGCAATTAGGATTAACTTCTCTACGTTAGAGTCGGAAATTCTAAGAAGATATTCGCTTGATTAATTGCATGTCGTACATGTATTTCGCTTGTTCATTGGTTATTGATTCTTAATGCTATTATTTAATTATACCTACGATCGTATCTAGGTTATTGTTTAATAAGAATGCTAGGATACGTGTTTCTAGTCATTACACTTAAAAGAAAAACATCCCCCAATGAATGTTTATTAATGATTAAAATTTTATATCGAGGATCCATTTTGGCGTGATAACATCAGTGACCCGAAAACCAAGGTATTTTTTATTAATTTTTCAGATCCAATTATTTTTGTTGATTTGTGATTTTTCTAATATTTTTCCTTAAATTTCGTGAATTGAAAACAACCCCCTTTTTTTGTTACTTTGTTTTAGTTTTAAAATCACTAACCTTTACCGTTAAAAAATTCCTCGTGGGAACGATATCCACTTACCACTACTATATTAATTTGTATTAATGGAAGTGATTTCTTTTGAATTTGGTTGCAGGCGACAGCATCACCATTGCGTGACTTTTTTTATTCTAAATATGATTTAGGATTATAATTAATATCCATTGTCAATATATTTGGGAACGTAATGAATAATAAATAGATAACGGGTTGAAGAAAGCAAAGATATTTTAATCAAGTTAGACTTAACTGTAAAGTTTAAAAAATTTATGATTAAATATAGGATATTTAATAAATAAGAATCAATATCAAAAATTAAATCTTATTTGGGCTTAATTGATATTTAATTAAAATTATATGTAATTCTAATTAAAGTTTAATTCAAATTAGAATTTAATTTCAATTCAATTACTAAAATATTCAAAACCTATTATAAATGAGCTTAAGCTCTAATGGAGCTAACACTCCTTGCCTCAAACAATTGCATAGTTCTCTCAACTTATTCTGTGAATATCATTAGATGTCGGACACTTATGAGGCTACGGTGGTTAAGATGAATTTGTTTTGAAAATAGTTCGAGGGAAATGACAAGAATATGATCAAGCTTTAGAATAAGGTACGAATTGAGATTCATAATTTATTATGATTTATGTGTTACTTATTTTATAGATTTTCATGATTTTGGTTTTCAGAAAATAAAAAAAATATATAATTATTTCATTAAGTACATGATCGAATCCCGACTTGATTTTCCACATAAGTGTCATGGAGATATTTATGATGTCCTCAAGAAAAGGGTGATTTAAGTCTTCTTCCTTTGAATATGACAAAACTGATATGTACTATTCATTGATTCATCTTATGTGGTATAGTGATTCTATACCTACAATATGAAAGATAAGTGTATATGGGAAATTCCCTTCTTCAAACAGCACATATAATTTAAGAAAATTGATTTAGCTAAAATCTTAGATTACTACAGCTGGTGACGAGGTATTCCTATAGAAAGATAATTGCCATTCTAATGAATCTTGACAAAAGTTTTCTTTAAACACCAAAGTTTCAACGATTTTTCATAATAGTGGTTAGGAGTGGACCTCTACCAACTCGTAAATTTATGAGGAAATAAAAGTTTCCACTTTAGATTACTTACCAAATACTAAAGAGGAATACATGGTAATTTGGATAACTTTTTCTTTG
Organism: Erythroxylum oxycarpum; assembly: GCA_025629785.1. NCBI lineage: Eukaryota > Viridiplantae > Streptophyta > Magnoliopsida > Malpighiales > Erythroxylaceae > Erythroxylum > Erythroxylum oxycarpum. Next base: position 24,327,739 of record JAOTAZ010000002.1, on the reverse strand, counting down.
GTAAAATTGCTACGGGTTCTACCTGAAAGGTTCTGTAAAGAGTGGGGATTGGTCATTTGGAAGAAACTTGTTTAGCTCTCTAAAGCTATTTCATGATATGATTTCATTCTGTAATTACTTATAAGACAAAAAACTAGTTCAACCAGAGCAAAATACAGCGTCCAAGTCTGCAGACTAATTTTTAGTGAAGTGATAAATTTATGTTTTAATAAAAAAAATTTCTAATATCAAAAGCTGTGATAACATATATAATATTTGTTTTTTATTGGCTGATATAAAATTAAATCTCTTTTCAACTACATCAAACATTGAAAATTATGCCTCTTACCTACCACACGCGGTTGTAATGGGAATAAGATATAATTATTTATTCCCTGCGCATTTCAGTTTGAATTTGGTGGTTGAGAAATGTATTAAATTTCGTCAAAAGTTAAAAAACAAAAAAGCATTTATAATGTCAATGAGAAGTTGGAGATTTTCGTAGTTCAAGAATTAGCTACAACTGACTCCTGAAAAAGGTCATGTGAATTTGAATTGAATTTGGTAATTCATTCACATAGCCTTCCAATGGAAAAGCATGTGCAAAGTTCAATGTCTCTTACCTTCCAACGGAAAAGCATGTGCAAAGTTCAACAATTGCGTATCATATTTCAGAAGTGCACCGGTAGGTGGGATACAAGACTTGGACCAAGAGTATGAACTCCCTGGGGCTGGGGTACAATGTCCAAGTGGGTATACCTTTATTAGATGATAATTGTAAGTTGATTTAAATATAGAATAGTCATAAATATAAATTTAGGCCGAGTTTGTTTTTATTTTTTATAACACTAACCTGACCAATAAATATTTTAAGTCATAAGCTAATTTTTATAACTCAAGCCCTTCAAACTTTGAACTTAACTTATTAGACCGAGTGATTTTATGCAGTTCTATTCTTCTACCCTAAAATAAAAACCTTTTGAATTTAATCAACTACTTCATAAACCTTCTTTGTATATTTAAACCTTTTGGGAAGTAAAATATTCCTTGGATAATGCTTAGTGATTTCAATAGCTCTTTATATACATTACCAATAATGATTTTAGTTCTTACATTGCCACTATGGGAGTCACGATTCTTACTTACGAGGGAAGCTACTTTACTTGTAACAATAAACAATACGCAAATGGTTTATGAGGGAAAAAAATATTGATTAGCTCTACTTGGCATACGGAATTCTCTGGTAACAAGTTTTTTTTAGGCAACAATCTTCTAATCGTTCGCTAATAGAAATCCATAACATGGTAACTACTCCAACCAAAACGTCTCCATTTAGAACAAAGCTTGAAGATTATCAGGAAGCATTTGAGGCAAGTATGGCTTATGAGGTGGAGGGATATGAGAAATTCAAAATTTTAAAAAAAACTACAAAGAGTTATGAAAAAGATCCAAACACTACATTAGAATGTAATTCTCTGAGCAACAAATGTCTCAATATCAAGGAGACCAAAAGCAAGCTCAAATAAGTTCAATCTAAGTTGTACCTAAATCTAATGAACAAAATCAAGATAGAAGAAAGAAGATCATCTAGGTGCTCCTGTATTAGAGTACTTGATGCTCATAGCTCTCAAATTGGACAAAAATCAAGAGTATAGTGGATGCAAAATCATGAGAAAAACTTCTCTTTCTTATTTAACTCTTAGTTAGAATAAACTCAAATAAAATTACAAACCTTATAAAAGAGAATAGAGAAAAGGTATGGGACCAAAGGGAGTTGAAAGAAGTGGTTCTCAAGTATTTTTATCATACCTTGAGGAAATCCTCTCATGAGTACAAATCCTAGATTTAGGTCCTAAACTCATTTATTATATGTCCATATCTTTTGAACAATTTCCAAAAGAAAGAAGCAACTATATTTGGTTGTAACTCTAATAAATCCCCATTTCCAGGTAGTTTGAATGGATTATTCTTTATGGAATCTAAGAGAAATCTCTATTTTTATTCACCTAACTATGTTACCGCTCTAATACCACGTGTAACGTATAACATAAGCCTCAATTAAGTGTTCAAGATCGAATTGAAAGAAAAAAATGAGAAATACCTAATTTCGATTCCATTTCTTTCAATAACTTTTTCAAAGCTAAAATAAATTTGTTTTCTCGACCACCTTCAAGAAAGTTGATCATTGAAACATTGTTAATGTCTTTCTACAACTTTCTTTAATACGTGAACCTCTTGAAGAGTCAAAGAGTTTGAATATTCACAATTTGCTTAAACAGTTGTAAGAGACCTTAACTTTAGATATAACTTCTATATTGCTCTTAAACATCACAGGCATAATACAGGTTTAGCCCATACTGATTTTTTCTATTGAACTTCAGCCCATTAATTTAGATCTTTTATCCAACCACTTTATTACCTTTTCTTAAATCAAATTCAAGTTTCTTAATTGTAAACTTATTAAAATCACAATTTGTAATTAATTGCCCCCAATATTTTGAAATTTTCCAACGATAGAAAATTCAAAGGCGGCGGTGGCTAGCGATCATGTAGCTATTGTATTGGTGTTAGAGACTTAGAAATAGGAGGCAGTGTCTAAACCTCACTGGTGTGGCATCTGACTGTTTGGAGAAGCGGTGGCTAGCGATCATGTAGCTATTGTATTGGTGTTAGAGACTTAGAAATAGGAGGCAGTGTCTAAACCTCCCTGGTGTGGCATCTGACTATGTTTGGAGGAGCTATTGCCTATGATAGACCCGTGGTGTCAAGGCTCACCTGCATGTTAGCGAAAAACATGATGACAAGTGGTAGATAGAAATTGTAGGCGACGGTAACTGGACATGGAACGTGACTGGGAGCTTGAGGCATCGCAACGGCTGGTTGATGAATAGCTAGAAATTGTAGGCGACGACAATTGGACATGGAGGCGTGATTGGGAGCTTGTAGCATCGCAAGGGCTGGTAGCATTACTCTATATTTTCAATTTATACTTTTCTTTAAGATAAAAATAAAAAATTGTTTAGCTATTAATGCAAATATAGATATTTTTTATTGCTGATGATAACTCTATATTAGATAAAATTTAAAATTTAATTATTATAATTAACTAAATTTATTTTCATCTCTTATATAATAT
>JAOTAZ010000002.1:24296648-24308494 GCA_025629785.1 Erythroxylum oxycarpum | reverse complement strand
TTACTATAACAAGATTTGACGTAATTTGTCTAATAGTTATTAACAAATAAAATCAAGGTTCTAAAACAATTTCATTTCTCAAATTAAATAAATATTTTTATTTTAATATTAGAGAGACTTCAATGTATTTTATTAATATTCAAATTGTTAAAACTTATACTTTTGCATGCATGTTTTACGAAACAGTTTATTCTTATTTAGAAGTCTTTTTAATTAGTCTGTAGCTTGTATTGACTGTAAGTTTTTAACTTGATAGTCTATATCAGGATTTCGAGTCTACATTAATTGAGGACTTATCAACCATATAAGTTTGTGTTTATAAAGACACAAGAAACACGTTGATTTTGCTCATTCTGTATTCTTCGAAGCAGACGGTCCATAATTAGTTGGTAACTAATTAATTACGCACGTTGCTTAACGATAAACAACAATTAGTTAATTAACTAATGTTGGTGAAGAGAACCTAGCTACCTAGTGGCAGATACACTTAATGTTAATCTATTGACAAAATAAATAAGCCAATGAAGACTGATACGACTTCAAGCAACCAAGTCATGTCCGTGATTATAAAAATATAGCTCAGTCCTTGCTACTTTCCTATTAACTTGGCATCCCGTTTTACCTTTTAGATGTTATTTTACAAAAAAAAAAAAAAACAATAACAACTTAGTAAATATTTCTATGAAATACAAAGTCTAGAAAAATTTAATACTATGCAAGTTTATCCCTAATTAGTAGCGAAGTTATTTCCTAATGATCAACATGAAAAATACAATAATAATAATAAAATAAATACTTAATTTATAAAATATAAAATAAATAAAAAACTTAATATGATAATGATAGAAAATGAAAAAAAAAATCAAATAAGTCATTACAGGAAAATGATGATGATAATAATAATAGTAGTAGTAGCAGCAACAACAACAGTAGTAGTAGTAATAATAATAATAATAAGGTTAAGTAGGAAAATATTTAGGGTAAATACTAATGTAAGTATTACATATTTAAAAGTTTAGGCTAAATACAAGGGGAAAATGCTAAAAGACCTATGAGAACGACAAGGATCTCTTTATGTGAAATCATTTACTCTTATCTTAGTACATCAAAGCTTTCTATTGCAAGCCACATCCTCAGTAAGTTTCAACAGATCTATATTATTCCTAATCATCTCTCTCTAATTCTTCTTAGACTTTCCTTTTTTTCTCTTACAATCCCTCATTACGACAAAACTAGCTTTTAGCAACATTTTTTTTTGGCGATGATTCGAAAATCATTGCTAAAAGTCAACTTTTGGTGACAATTTCAGAATTCTTTGCCAAAAGTGAAATTTTTTGCGACGTTTTATAATATCGTCACAAAATTTAGGTCTTTAACGATCATTTATCTGAATCATTGCAAAATGTGCTACCTTTTGCGTCAATTTAGAAATTTCGCCCTGAAATGCTTAGCCTTTGGCAATGATTCCGGTAATCGTTGCAAAAATTTGGACTTTTGATGACGAATTTTTAAAATCTGTGAACGAAACTTGATATTAAAGATTTTAAAATTGCAACATTTTATTGTATCCTCGCTAAAGGCAGATATTTAGCGTCAATTTACTTAAATCATTGTTAAAAGTTCCACCTTTTTTGAATTTTGACAGTTTTGAAATTTCATCGTCAAAGCCTAGACTCTTGGCTACGCATTTTTAAAATCATTGTCAAAAGTTGATATTAAAGATTTATATCTTATGTATTTTTAGGGAAATTTTGATGATTTTCTTTTGTCTGACAGTATTCTTAAAAATAGTAATGTTAAAAACATAATTTTTAATGATAAGTGTGCTTAATAATCGTAAGGTTAATTATAATTAACATTTATATTATTTTTCATATTTTTCATTTTCTCTCTTTATAAAGTTGTTTAAATAGCTAATGCATTCAAAGCCATTTGAATTTGTTTAAATTTATAAATTTATACACAGATGATTCTTTAATGGTGCCTATTGTACATATACTACACCTCCATTCATACAAAGATTTCATGAAAATAGAGTGGAGCATCTAAAAATTGTAAAATCTTTTCAAAGTTTTAAACATATTGTTGAAAAACACATGATAGGTAATTCAAATTTCAAAAAGTAAATAATATTTGGATATAAAAAGATAAACATACCGAAATTTTTAATATTAATAAAATGAAAATAAAATGAATTTAAATTGACCACTATTCTTAATCATTAATATTTATTAACAACAAAATAATAATAAATATAAATATTGAAATATGGTAAGCAATATAATATAATGATATATAGTAAGTATTACAAGATTTTAGTTAGAAGTTTAACAATTTTTACACAAACATGTTAAATAAATAAAGTTTCACAATTATTTAATCAAAAATGAAAAGAAATAATTATTACTTTTAGATTCTAAGTGACATAAGATTTGGTAGAAGAGGTAAAGGAGTTCCCTATGTCTAGATTCTCAAAAAGGGTCTTTGCACGTTCGAAGGCATCAATAGAAATAGTCAAAGACCTTCCCTCAAGTGTTAAGTTATTGACACACTCTTCCAACAACTTCTTAACTTTAACTAAACTAGCAGAAGATATAGTGAACAAATCCCCATATGCAATATGGATCATTGACTTAGATGAACCACTTATACGATGCATTTCACCTCAGAAACAATTAGTATAGAACTTAAATAGCTAATTAAGACAAACGAATAACAAACCCAAATTCGAACACATGCATACCTAATTGAACAGACATAATAATTGGAATGGACAACTGTTTCAAAACAATCGATTTCCCTAATCCTGTACCAACCATCGGGAGCTGCCTCCATTTTTATCTATATTCTCTTGAAGATTGGAGGAAGCTTTACACAACATATAGTATATACAATCAAGCATTCATCTGACAACTTCCTAATAGAAAATGAGACATAGAAAATTAAGGAAGGGAGGTAATTCAGATGATACTAAGAACCTTAAAGAAAAAGATTAACTATTAAAGGCAAGCGGTGATTAGACTTTGATAAGGAGATTAGTTGTTCATCGATTTGTTCCTTATAAAGGAGAATTTTGCCACATTCCTCCCAGCGGAACTCATTTTTACCATCGGAAACTAGTCACTATGTCAATATTCCGCAATGAAAGGATGAGTTAATACTTCTATTTTGAAAAGTCAATTTAGCATACAATTCTTTATGTTTAATTAAATTCTGCTATTAATCAAATGTGATAAATTTTTAAGGGTGGAATGGGCTGATCTAAAATTGAATGGCTAAATGTTCAAAACAAAATGAAGTAAATAAACATCCCTTTCAGAAGTTAAATAATCTCACAATCCTTTCATCAAATAGTTAGTAGGTCTTCCTCAAAGAAGCATTGATGGTGGGAAAAAAAAGTTAACCCATATACAACCAACATAGAAACACAATTGACCATCTTCCAAACACAAACACAAATACAAACAAAAACCCATACAACATAAGAAGAAAACAAAACTCACATAATCTCCAAAACGTAGCAGAATAACATAGCACAACAGTAGGAGAGTTCTTGAAAATAGAAAAGAAAAACATTACCAACACAGTACATGCCGCTTGTTCAACAATGACAACCACAACACAGGAGACAAAGACTATAAAGGAGACAACACTTCTTGAAAATCAAGACGTCTAATAAGAAAATGAAGAGTGCTTCATTTTTGTGTTTATAATAACCTAGTATAAAATGACGTCATTTGTTGTTAAATAAAATGACGTCGTTTTCAATTAATTTGAAAGGAATATACCACAAGGTGACGATTCAGATAGTCGTTACCAAATGGTGGCCCATTACCTTTTTTTTTGGAAAATGGATAAGTAATATATTTACTATAGTAGGAATTATTACATAGGTATAATCATCTCAATGTAAATCTAGCTTAAAAGCTAGTTCAAAAGGTCTCCCAATGAGCACTATGTTAATAATAACTAACAAACTCTAATACACAAAAATACAATATTTGAGCAGGAACTCATAAGTTCCATAACATTTTCATTCGAGGTGTTGACATGTGATCGACTTTCTTAGCAACTATAATGGCTCGAATCTAATTCAAAATTTTGTTGTCCATGCGGTATTTGTCTTCCTCCATTTTCTTATAAAGCCTATTGTTTCTTTCTTTCCAAAGCATGTATATGGTAGCCCATTACCATTTGGCTTGACCTTTGGCGACAAAATTATATAAAAATATAAATTTTTTATAACAATATCAATTTTATATATAGTAAATATAGAATTATGATTAAATAGACAAATATATTGCGTAAGGAAGATATGAGAAAATTTATCTATTATTTACACATTCATAAATCATTATACTAGTTGCAATTATTATCTATAAATTCATATAAATAATTATTGCAATTTAATTAAAAATAATTACAATATAGTAAAAAATGAAAATCAATATTAAATATTAATATCATATTCTTAAAAATCAAATTTAATATTATTCACGATGATTGTAAGCTCAAAAATAAATTTAGTTAACAACAATGTCATTTCTTCCAATTGATAAAGCTAACAAAAAAATAATTTATATTACATTCATATACTTTTTATTAATCTCTTTTTAAATATATGATTTGAAAACTTATTTGTTGTCACAAACCTCTATTTATTATATATAAATCATATACTATTTTATATAAATGATATATTTAAAATTGTTATATTAAAAATTTATCATAAATAAGAAAAGAATTGCCGACGATTTTATGAAATCGTTGCCAAATATGTTATTGATTTAGCGATGATTACACCAGATCATCGCTAAAAGGCGTCAAAATTGAACGACTTCGTTTGTTTTAACAACAAACAACATCATTGTGGGGCTTCAGATTTAACGTTTTAAAATCAAACAAAAACAACGTCATTTGTTTTTAGAAGAGATGACGTTATTGGGGGGCTTCGAGTTAAACTTTTTAAGTCAAAGGAAAACAAAGTTGTTTATTTTAACAAAAAATGGCATTGCATCCATATTCTTGAAGATTTCCACTATCTTCAGTTGATTCTCCCACATGGTCTTCATATCTTAGATTTGATGAATCTCTAATGTGATCTTCAAGTTGATCTCGCCAAGTCATCATGTGCAACATCACCCACAGTTGCCATGTCGTTGTTGATGTGTTTTCTAAGTCAACAAGGCCTATCCGCACATAGGTCTATCAATGCATGTCCACGGACAAATCCATCTTCCATGATCAAGCTCTCTCATGGTGCAATCTCATACCATGACTAAGTACACGTCACAATCCGAGTTAGTATAAAACCTTGCATACCTTCAACTTGCTTATGCGCCTTGTCGCCGTCGCATACCTTCGGGCATCCTCACGGGGTCTTGACCTTTGAGCATTCTCACGCACCCTCGGGTCTTGCACGACTTAGTTCGCCAACTCCGTGTGGCCTCGCATCTGAATCTCACATCTCATCGAAGATTTTCGCTAATGTGCGCCTACGCGTGACCACTCAAATCTTGCTTACTCTCGAGATCTTTGTCGATCTGCATCCCTCACCTACTTCACAAGTTTCTCGGGTTATGCTCACCAACTCGCAAGACTTTGCCTTGTTCCCTGGTCAACACGCCTTCCTCATGCTGACCTGCGTGCCAAGCATTAGTCAAGGCTCATCAATACTTGCATGATCTCGCAGTCTGAACATAGGTGTCTAACACTAGGGCTCCTAATTATGAGAGATTACCTTTGAGGAAGGGCTAATGTACACCTGAAGAAGATCGATAGTTGATTTCCTGTACTAAAAGATATAGCATTCGCAATTGGACTTTGATACCAAAAGCTACCGGTATCATTAATTATTGTTAATTAGAAACAAATTGAAGAAGTTGAACAAAATTATGGAATCCCTCGTGTATAGGAAAATGAGAAGAAAAATGAATGAAGAGAAGAAACAAGTTTCTGTTAAGAATAATGAATTCCTCTATTTTATTTGTTGTTTAATCAATTTTGTCATAAATCATTACTTTACCTTTCTTTTCTTACAGATTTTACAAGATCGGTGAAGAGTTGCAAACTTCATTAGGTCAATAGCCTCACATCAAATCCTCTGTTCTAGTTACTTTGTTCTAACACTACAAGAAATTGTATTTTTAGTGAAAGTAAAAGTTGTCGCTAAAAGCAATAATATTTGTCACTATTATTAATCGTGTCCAATTTTTGAAGTCGTCACCTCTCATCACAAATACTTTCGTCATTAATCAAATAGTGACTAATTTAAAAAATGGCCACAAATATGCAACACTTTTGTGACACAAATACTGACATTAAAACTTGTGGAGTATGTGAAAAAACTATATGGTCACAATAATTTTACATATTTATGACAAGTTTATAGTTACAAATAATATAAAGTAGTGATGAATTAAGTTGTAACAGTACTTCATTTTATTGTGACAAAATTGCCGACACCAAAACTTATCAAATGTGTGACAACACTATATGATCATAACAACTGTACTTATTTATGACAAGTTTGTTGACAAAAATAACATAATGTAGTGACGAATAAAGTTGTAACAATACTTCATTATTTTGTGACAAAAGTGTCAATAGTAAAACCTATGTAATGTGTGACAATACTATATGGTCACAACAACTTTATATATTTATGACAAGTTTGTTGACACAAATAATATAAAATTGTAACGAATAAAGTTGTAACAATATTTTATTTTATTGATACAACATTATCGCCACTAAAATAATTATAAATAATGACAATATTTATCACTAATAATTTTTTTATCAGTGTCCATTACTTCTTGGCCACTAATATTTTAATAAAAAAGTGTTACCATCATTTCGTCACAAAAATGAAAATTGGTTCTTACAAAAAGTATTATCACTAATGTTTATTATTATTACAAATAAAAATATCAATTCATCAATGGAATTACATTAGTTGTAAACAGAAATTTGCATCAGTGGCTATATTGTCTAACAGATTTCGTCACAAGTATTAAAGTTATATGTTACAATAATGTTGTCACTAAATAAAGAATATATGTTACAATAAATTCATCACTAATGCCTTGTCATATACATCTAATAAGTGTAACAAATCTTTAATGGAAAACCCAATGACTGAAGAAGCTGAGTAGGCATCAATGTATCTTTTAACCATCAATGTATCTTTTCACGTACAACAGAAAATTGCGAAATGACTTAAGGTAACGAAAAGAAGACTGACAGAGATAAACACCTACAAACACCTACCATTTTGCCTTATTGCTGAGATTCTCCATGTTGGCACCCTCCAAACTCCATATACTTGTAGCTAAAGCATACATCTAAAAGATGTTGCAAGGACATCGAAGCTCATTATGGACACTTTTAAAAACAAGAATCAAACTCAAGAAGATTGTCCCAGGCAAACCAATGAATTTACATAACTGGTAAATGAGTTTTAAGGACTTTACATGATTTACCCTCAGAGTCTTTTCCTTTGACATTCTTTTGCAATCTCAGTCGATTCACATCTAAGATATCAACAAAAAATACAAATTAGTATTTTGCCAAAGAGGACAACATCAAGTCTGATTGATAATAAACCAGTACAAATTATAATACCAAATTTCACAAAACCAACTCCAGGCCTTTGACTTATCAATTCAAGAAAAGTGAAAATTAGCTTCATGTTCTAAAGAAACAGTAAGAAATAAAAACAAAAATATTCAAAAAATATGTAATTCAAGAGAAGAAAAATGGAAGGACTAAACAAAGAAACAGAGAGGTTTTTACTGAAACTTAAAAAGCTCTATCAAATACCCGAAATTTTAAACAGAATAGTACCAAGTAAAGACAAACCTTAACTAGAAATTCAGATTACCCAGAATCGATTCACAAAAGATCTCAAAAGTATACTCTTTAAGGTCTAAAGAAAACTTAAAAGAACACGGATCCATTGCTAAAAATTGTGAATAGACGAACAACAAAGCAAAGAGCTCAAAGAGTTGGTGTTAGACCAATCAACATGCAAATCAAAGCAACTAGCCAATAAACAAAAGAACGACAAAAAATAACGTCTACCAAAAAAAAAGATAAAGAGAAAAAGTGACTAGCACCATAAATCCCAGAACGCAAAATTAGTGAACTTTGAACAGAAACCCACAAGCAAAGAGAAGGACTAGAAAATGAACCAAAAAAATCTAGAAAAGAAAACTAAGATCATGACAAATGTGGGTAAAGAAACAAATAGAGCGAATAATAGCAACCTAGAAGCAGAAACAACGATGTGCCACTAAAAAACACTCTCCCAAGTCAAACGTCAACTTCACACACATTGAGCAGCTATCAAAAATAAGGGAAAAAAAAAGGCAAACCAAAAGACCGACAGAGAAGAAGCAGAGTGAAGTAGAAAACTGAGTGCTAATCTAAAGCTTAAGAAAGAGGCCAACACAGACAATACGAAAATTAAAGCCGCACTCTACACTCACTCGCTACAGATAGACTAAGAGAGCGAGTGACTACCTTAAAGAGGGAGAGATGAAGTATTAACCCAAATCTCCCACCATTTTGCCTTCAATCAAAAACCAAGTATGTGTTTAAACCCTAAAACCCTTCAATCGAAAAGTGACCAGTAAAAGGTGAAAACTAAAACCGATCTGTGGCAATAATTAGATCCCCTCCAGATCTCGCAATAGGGTGTACGAGAAAGAGAAAATATGAAAAGAAAGAAACCAAATTGGTGCACATACCAGTGTTAATATTTGAAAACTCGACCTGGATCAAGTTGGGGAGTTTCTTAGGGGTTACATGTATTTATGACAACCAGATGGACGCATATAAGCTCCAAAAACCTTAACCAACTGAAGAGATTAGAGAACCTTGAACAGAAACCCACAAGCAAAGAGAAGGACTAGAAAATGAACCAAAAAAATCTAGAAAAGAAAACTGAGATCACTGCAAATGTGGGTAAAGAAACAGATAGAGCAAATAACAACAATCCAGAAGCAGATCTAATAGAAAATTGCGAATTTGAGTAATACCAAAATCAACCTAGGTAAGCCTAGAAGAAAATCAATGTCATTTCTCACGAAGAAAGCAGTTGATCGGCGACGAAGAGGGGGAATTGAAAATCAATGCCATGGCTATTGTGCACGCATCTCACAACCATACACAAACGCTAGCCTCTCTTCACGCACACTGACCACGCAACTCTGCATTATTTTTCATTTTTTTCTACCTCTCACTCGCGCCGCCCCTGCTCTCAGCTACGCAGCCCACGCCGAAACCCTACACACACCTCACACACTGCCTTCCTCCATGCACGCCACAGTCAACAACGCCGCCAGCTCCCTCTCCTCTATTTAATGAGACTCATTTTAATAGTTCCTGGTCCATCGTTACTATGCTGCCTCCAAAACCCTTTGCAAGCCTCCTTTTCACGGTGTCGTTTCCTCTTACTTTCCCAGGCCACGCTGCTTCTCTTCAGACGCTGCCATTTTGGTTGCTTTGTCGATGTCCCATGCTTGTCCATGCTGTCTTTACTTGTCATTTTTGTCTTCTTTAATGGTTTAATGCTTTCTCTCAACGTTGTCGTTTCTTTTCAAAGTGATGCTTTCATTTAAGCTTCTCTTTTCGAGTTGTTTCAATGCTTTTGATTACTACTTAATCTTTTTGAGCTCTGATTTCTCCAAATATCTTACAATAAAAATTACAAATAAATTAGCATCAATTATCCAAAAATCAATTTATCACAGTTAAACCAAGATATGAAAAATTTTGCTCCTATAAACATAAATTAAATGTAAGGCACAATAATTCAAATAAAGGCATAAAGACCAATTTTAGTGACAAAAACTCATCCAAATGATATGAAAATATATATAAATAAATGAGTTTGTCAAGTCCAGAGTGTTGTTACCATCATTGAAGAACAGAGGGAGAGAAGTGCCATCGCACACTGATGGACTGCGTCTCCCTGCCTAAATTGAGAAAGGCATTGAAGACGAGAGGAAAGCCCTAAGTCGTTATGCCCGAAGTGTATTATGTCTTGTATCTTTGAAAAATATCGTTGCTTGGAGCTGAACGATGTCGTAAGGTCCTAGCAAATGTTGTTTTGATTGCTACTAAGTCAGACGTCAGTGTTTTAATTGGGTTTAACTCAATTTGGTAATAGCTCCTTATACACTTGTAATCTCCATCATTTATTAATGAATTTTTTTAATTCTAAAAAAAGTCATTTGTTATTAAGCTTATGAAAATGCAATACCTTCTAATAGATACACACATTCATATGTTTAATCTTCTCTCTCCTTTCTATTTAAAATAATACTTAACATTTACGCCTACTTAATTTAATCCGCAAAAAATAAAAGAACTTTTTAAAAAACACTCTCATAAATTACAAAATCACTTCTAACCAACTCAAACAATCATAACCTTACAACCTAATTACTCTAAAATTAAAACTTGTGATCTCACAATTTACCAACCTCTCCCCCTTTCTTTTTGTTATTATTTTCTTTCATAAAAAAGGAAATTAGACATCAACTAATTGAATTTTTATTGACAAAAGTTTTCATCATAACAAGTACGTAGACTTTTAATAACAAAATTTAGTGATAAAAGAAAAATTGACAATATTAATATATTAATAGTGACAATTTAATTGTAAAGGTACTAAATTGTCACAATTGCCATTGTATTAGTGACATAAAAATAAATCATCACAGTTAATCCAAACAATAGTATCAATAAACTGTTTTGTCATAACAAACCTCATATCAGTGACAAAACAATACTTAGGCACAAAAAATTATCACTAAATTACAAATAATAGTGACCATAGTTATAGTTTGGTGATTGTGACAATATTAAATAGACACTATGTTGGACCCCGTCCCCGAGGCCCAACATTTTCCCAAATACCGGACCCCGTCTCCGAGGCCCGACATTCGGGTCACAATTTCACAGAGCATAACGGGCCCAGACCGAACACGAATTGACCTTAAAGAGAAGGGAAACTCAATTAGTACAATTTGGTTTGCTTTTTGTTGGAAAAATATTCCCTTGGTCATAACGAGTCCAACGCAACTGGAATCGCTCCAATCGGGTTAGAAATGAAAAAGTTATGAATAAAATACTAACTTAAAGAAACAGTGTAATTTGACCCTCTACTGGCTTCGGGTAAACATTCAAAAATCTTAGAGGCTGAAAAGGAATTTGGGTTCTTCATAAAACTTGTAGGCTTGTGGCTCTAGTTTAATTCAAAAAAAGATTCGCCTCAATCCGAGCTCCGTAGCTCCGGATAGTTGAAAATTTGTGAAGTATGTTCGTCGCTTGACAACCGACCTCTACACTTTGTTTCAAGACATCTTTAAAAAATATAACGAAACAGTGGTAAAATCAGTATGGGAAGATAGGGAAATGTCTTAGGGGAACAGCGCTTCGAAAATGAGGTCAATCGGAGGTCTACACAAAAAGTTATGGCCAAAAGAGTGAAGGGAGGTCGGATCGGCCAAAAGGCTACGCGATCCACCTCCCTCGGCAAGCCAGCGCCCGTCGCTCGGCAATGGCGGGCCGCTCGCCGAGCTCCAACGCGCGCCCTCCGACCCACCTGTCAGCCCAACATCCAAACTTCAAACCTTCATATCTTTCACCTCCGACCTCCAATTTGGACAAAATTTGACTTTATTTCATAGAGAAAAGAAAGATCTACCTGTTTATGAAGCCCACCGACCTATACCCTGACTCCATAAGGTTTAAAACTGGGTTTAAAGTTTCTGACAGCAGATTTGCAAAGTTACCAACACAAGCATTTAATGCCAGTGACCCCTACCTGTCAA
>JAOTAZ010000002.1:24243438-24253603 GCA_025629785.1 Erythroxylum oxycarpum | reverse complement strand
TTCTTGAAACTTGTAGTGCATGTTAATATCTTTCCATGGGTATATGATATGTCTCATTCGGACTTAAGATGAAGAAGTTATAGGGTTTGAAAGTTTTCAGATTTCTATTCTCGGGTACTATTCATTTGACAATGTTGCAGAATCTTTGGAAGGGTTTTTCACCCTCTTAGAGACAGTTTCAAGTTTTGCTTTCTGCACAGAAAATGTAGCTTATCTTTTCTTCTTATAATTTGATGTATGATTTGCAATGTTTGGATATGGGAGTAAGAAGTTATGAGCATTTGAAGATTGCTGTTACTGTTCATTCTGCAAATTTTACTGTTCCATTGAATTTTAATTAGGCTGAAACTTCAAGCAAGTTTTTACCTCTTTTAATGATTGAACTAATTTTTGCTTCCTTCATGAAAGTTTTAAAGCATATTTTTATCTTTCCATAGAGGTAAACCATGACACTTTTCGACGTCGGTATCAAAAGATATGACCTTTCAAACTTTTAATCTTGGTTAGGACTTTTGATTTTGTTTAGAAAATGTTCCAAATGGGCTGAAACTGTAACACAACTTTGAACCTCCTTAAAAGCCAAATTAGGTTTTACATTCTTCTTAAAAGTTATAGACTTTTCCTTCAGTTTTATTTTGGTACCAATTTTGAACAATTTTGAGTTCTAAGTAAAAAGTTATGAAGCTTTGAATTTTTGTGTTCGAAAAATCCTAAACCTCATTTTTTCTCTTCCACTTTATCGTTTGGTCTCCGATTCACTCGATTTTCGAAACATTGATTTTCTAAACATATTTTCTACCCTCTTTCGCAAAAATATAGAATTTTTAGATTAAGGTGAATCTTGTCGAAAATTTGTCCTCAAGTTCGTTTGAACCATTCGTTTGCTTTGACTTGGTTGAATTGTGTTTAGATATGTTCGCTTTGCTTCCGCCTTATGCCTTTCGGTTCGATTTGCTTTTGCTTCCACTTTCGTTTTGTTTCCGTACTTTGTTATCTGATTCGGTTCGTTTCGCTTTCGATTCTGAGCCTTCGATTTGCTTTCATTTTTGTTCTTTCGTCTCATTTTTCGGTTGGGACCCGAATCATGTATAAGTATGAAAGTTTCGGATTAAGTAGTTGGGTTTCGGATTCGGGCTCCAACATAAATTTTTTCTTCAAGATCTCCATGAAGAAGTGCAGTTTTCACGTCTAACTGCTCAAGATGTAAGTCAAATATAGCACACATCGTCAGGACTACTGAAACTGTGGTAAGTCGAACCACAAGAAAAAATATTTCATTGAAGTCAATTCCTTCTTTTTGAGCATATCCTTTTACCACCAATTTAGCACGATATTGCTCTACTTAATCGTCACCAATCCACTTGATCTTGTAAATTCATTTATTGCCAATAGGCTTTCTTCCTTGTGGTAGTGATACCAGCTCCTATGTCTTATTCTTATATAGAGCTTTAATCTCTTCCTGCATTGTTGTCATCCACTGAGATTCATCTGAACTATTAATTGCTTCTTGAAGAGTTAATGGCTGCCCTTCCTTAGTTAAAAGATAGTATGTAATATTTCTCTCCATAATATAATCTAAGTGCCATCTTGGTACTCTTTTTATGCTAGTTGATCTTCGAGTATCTAAACATCAAATTCAACTGGTTCTTACTCCTCGTGCTCTGGTGCAGCTTTAGAAAAATCATTTTGATCAAATTCTCTTTCCACCTGTACTGTTGTAGTCTTTGAATTCTCTTTTGAAGTGCTAACATCTTCTATTTGCCCTTGATCATTATCTTCCAAGAAAATAACATCTCTATCGATAACAATCTTGTGGGCAGTGGGATCCTATAGACGATACCCTTTTACTCCTTTAACATATCCCAAGAAAATATATCTTATGGATTTTGGTTCCAACTTTGTAGTTTTTGAGGCATTAAACATCACATAGGTAGGAGTTCCAAATATATGGAGGTTGGAATCATCCACTGGTTTACCATTCCACATCTCCGTCAGTGTCTTCAACTCAATTGAAGTTGATGGAGCTTGATTTACCATATAAAAAGCGGTATTGATTGCTTCTACCTATAATTTCTTATCTAATCTTGCAGTTCTCAACATTGCTCTTGTTCTTTCCAACAAAATTTTATTAATCTATTCTGCTACTAAGTTTTTTTTAGGAGTGTATGCCGTCGTGAACTGCCTTTTGATGCCTTTTTACTTGCAAAATTCATCAAATTCTCTACTAGTATATTTGCCTCCATCATCTGAGCGCAAACACTTAATCTTTTTACCGTATTTGAGTTTCACCCGCGCTTTGTAAAATTTAAAAGTTGGAAACACATCTGCCTTCCTCTTGATAGGAAACACCCAACATCTCATTAAATAATCATCAATGAATGAACAAAAAAAATTTACTCCTAAGGATGTAACTGGTGCTTGTCATGCATCAAAGTGAATCAATTCTAGAATTTCTTTGCTTCTGAGATTTGATGCATTGAACTTTAATCGATGTTGCTTACTCACAATGTAATGCTCACAGAAAGGTAGTTATACCTTTATGAGACCTGGAAGTAGATTCTTCTTTGCAAGTATTTTTATTCCTTTTTCTAACATATGTCCAAGCTTTTTATGCCACATCATTGTAAATTTGTCATCTGTACTAGTCATTGCAATGAATGCCTCTCCTTTCTATAAAGTTACTCCCTTCAGTATGTACAAATTTGTAACAATCTTCTCTGCTTTCATAAATACCAGCCCTCTTTTAATCACTTTCATGATCTTATTTTCAATCTCAAATTTGAATCCGAGATCATTTAATCATCCTACAGACAATATGTTCTTCTTCAGTCCCTTCATATGTTGCACTTTTTCAATAGTCTGAGTTGTCCTATCATACATCTTTAACTTGATGGTGCCAACATCAATGGTCTTCAGAGTTTGGTCATTATAGCTGTACACAGATCCCCCAGAGATAGATTCATACTGATGGAACCATTCTCTTCATATGAAAAGTAGCTGCTGAATTGAGAAGCTATATATCAACAAATCTTCTCTTACCTCTAATAGTCATTGCCACTTCACAGACCATTGCACCTCCATCATTTGAAGTATTTGCCACATTTCCTTGAGGAATATAATCTTGCTTATTCAGATTCTAACAATTCTTCTTCAGATGGCCTTTCTTGCCACAATTCTAGCACTTGAAATTCTTCTTACTCCTGGATTTTGATCTACCATGACCATGACTCCCAATTAGGTCACGTTCCATTGATCTTCCTCTCGTCACCGCTAGGCCTTCGCTTATTGTGAATTTGCCAGCCTGCCTTCCTTACTTTTGCGTCGACTCTCTTCTTCTTGAATAGCAGCTACAATATTGTCGAAGACTAGAGTGTCTGTGTTACTTGTTAAATAGATGATAAGTTGATCATATAAATCTGGTAGACTTTGAAGTAGAAGCTCCACACGTTCACTTATCTCTATCATGCGCCCCAATGATGTGAGTTAGAAAAATAGAGTATTTAAAGTATTTAAATGCTCCTTCATCGAAGTGGATTCTGCCATGTGTAAAGTATATAGTTTCCTCTTCAGAGAAATTTTGTTGTGAAGTGATTTGGCCTCGTATAATTTTGTGAGATGATCTCAAATCTCCTTTGTCGTCTTCTTCTCCTCTATGCTTGACAACACCCCATTTGCTAGTGCCAGATGAAGATTTGCAATAGCATTCTCGTCCATATCATTCCACTTATTATCATCTGTGAATATTGTCGATCTTTCGTTGATGACTGCTAAACTGTTATCTCTTCTCAAGATAGCCTTCATCTTCAACTTCCACAATGAGAAATTACTCCCATTGAACCTTTCAATCTCAAAATTTGCTCCCATTGCTTCTATCATGAATAGAATGTTGGCTCCACAATTTCACGTGAATAGTACTCAAATGCATGAATAGGACCCATAGTATGAATAGTTTCGTATATGTGAATAGTATTGTATGCGTATGTATGAATAGTATCATACACGTGAATAGTACTACATACTTAAATTACAGTAACTGCATAGTTTAATGCAAAAGTAAATGCATGAACAGTTGTCACCTTATGTGGTTACTGTTCACCAACTTTCACTGTGCTCACCCAAACTTCAAATGGATTATGTTAAAAAATTTATCGTAATTTTCTCACCTCGCTTTAATACCACTTGTTGTAAAAATTGACCGGATAAAAGCAGATTTGTAGCTAAATAGGACTGAAAGAATAGTAATGAACATATAAATGTTACGTGAAAACCTCCCAAATTAGGATAAAAACTACGGGCAAGGATAAAAGAATTTCACTATAAAATTAGGAGTACAATTTCTCTATATTTTACAAAGAAAATCACTAACTCTCTCACTAAATAGGAAAAACACTCTCTAAACTTTTGTAGGGATTTAATAGAAGAAGAGATTTTTGGAATATATGAAAACTGATATTGAAAGGCCTATTTATAGGCCTCCCATATGCATACAACTAACTGTAGACAGACTGTCCACAACTGGCCTTCTTTTTTTTCTTCCTACTATTCCTGACTTTGTGCAATCGACTGCCTTCTTTCTTGACTTTGGTGCAATCAACAGCAATCAATAGTGAAAGCCAAATCCAGTGTAGCTTTAACTTGGGAAATAAACTAATCAGAATTTCCACTAATTAGCACATCATCAATATATAACATCAAAGTAATAAAAAATACTCATATTAATGTAAGTAGAGATGCAACTATCTACTTATGACTGTTGAAAACTAAGTTTAAGCAATTGAGAAGTAAACTCAGCATTCCATTACCTAGATGCCTCCTTAAGTCCACAAAGAGATCTGGTTAATCTGCAAATTTCTCCTGGTTTTGCCTTTGTGTAACCTTCAGGTGGAGTCATGTATAACTCCTCATCAATAAATCCATGAAGAAAAACACTATTGATGTCTAGATGATAAAAGGGCCAACTTTTGGAAGTAGCAAGAGCAAGAATTACCCCACAGTTACCCTTTTTCCACAGGTGAAAAACTATCAACATAATCCACGCCTTCCACTTGATTTTACCCTTTAGCTACTAACACCTATGGGTTTCTCACCTATAGGAAGACTTGTAACCTGCTAAGTTTGGTTTGCTTCTAGTGCATTCAATTCTGCTTGCATGATTGCAACCCACTATGGATTTGACTTGGCTTCATAATAAGACCTGTGTTTGGTAGTGTGCTGAAGATTGGCCATGAATTCCATATGACGACCAGAAAAGCAAGGATGAATTGTAAATGGATAAGCTAGAACTTTATGCTTAGAAAAGGAACTAAATATTGGCAATGCAACTATGGATGGTGTAGCCGCATTGGAGACAAAGTCAGTTAGCTAGGTCGGAGGTTTTCTAGATCTGGTACTTCTTCTAGTATGGGCTAGGTGTGGAGGCCGTTCAACTTCATCATTGTGAGTATCAATAACAAGTTAAGTTGATGGTAAACTTTGACTTTCAGTTTCATCATAAATGGAAATATGCAGAGGAGATGAGCTAGTTGCATTAAAATTTGGTATATTTTGTAGTATAGTAGTAGAATGGTAATGAAAAAATGTTTTCATGGAAAACTAAATCTCTAGTTATGAACACCTTGTGTCACTACAGATCATACAACTTGTACCCTTCATTCCTGCTTAGTGTCCTAAAAAAATGCAAGGAATGGCTCTAAGACTGAATTTTTCCTTTTTAAGGTGAGTATTAGAAGCATATGCTAAGCAACCAAAAACTTTCATTTTTGCATAATTAGGAGACTTATTATACGGAACCTCAAAAGGAGTTTTCCATAGCAATAGCTTGGTAGACAATTTGTTTATGATAATGCAGCATATAGCAATGCCTCAACATGATGTAGAGGACTGGAACAATAAACTTCTAGTAACTTGTAAAAGATGCTTATGCTTTCTCTCTAACACTCCATTTTGTTGAGGTGTATAGTTACAGCTTCTTTGATGAATAATACCGAGCTCTAGCAATATCTCCTGAGTAGCATGACTGAGGAATTCAGTTTCATTATCACTTTTGGTCCCTTTTACATTAATGTTGAACTGATTTTGCACCATGACAATGAATTGTTTTAATAGTACATAAGTTTGAATTGTGTGATGCATAAGAAAAGTCCACACACACCTGCTATAATCATCAAGAATTGTGAGGAAATAAGTTGCCCTTATTAAGGAAACTTCTTTTTATGGACCCCAGATGTCGATATGTAGCAATTCAAACACTGTTGTGGTATTTATAGAACTGTTTAGGAAAAGGATTCTGGTTTGTTTGGCTAAAGGACATATTAGCCATGGTTTAGATAGGTGGGTAGTGGGTAAGGAAAAAGACAATTGCTGCAGTACTAAATCACTCGAATGCCCTAACCTAGAATGCCAAAGTGAGAAAGAATTCTCATCTTTATTCATAAATCAACATTATTACAAAGATCAGTCTGAGCATTACAAAAAAACTTACTGTACTGAGGAAAACAATTCAATGTAGGATTACAAGTGATTTTATTCGACAAACTAGAAACATAACCAATTTTCTGATTCACCAAGACATGTGAAAATCAATGATGATCAACTTTGTAAAGATTCTAGGATACTCTCCCCACTGCAAGAACCTTTTCACTCTGCAAGTCCTGCAAAATGCATATGTCAGTAAAGAAGAGAGAGAAAACTAAATTGGTTCTCAACAGTTTGTTCACAGCAAGTAGGTTATGGTTGAATGTAGGTAAGTATAAGACATTAGCAAGGTTTAATGAGGCATGTAATTGTATATTTTCCAACTGCGTAGTAGGTTTAGTGCTTCTATCTGACAAATGAACAACAATTGGTACTGAGGGAACATACAACATTGCAAAAACTGTGAATTACTACAAATGTGATTGGATGCTCCTGTATCCACTACCCAAAAGTTTGATTTCTAAGTACCATTAGGTAGTGATGATTGTGCTATACCTGCATATTCAATAATCTGTGCAAAGTTAACATAATTCTCTATCCTCTGATGGCCTTTCATGTACTTGGACATCTCCTACTTGATTATCTCAGCAATCCATTGATGTTGCTTATCATTCATACTTCCTCCTTCAGCATCAATAGCATTTTTTGCCATATTCATATGAGTTTTACCAGCAATAGCATCCTTCTTGTTTTTCATATCTTTCAACCAATCTGGATAGCCATGAAGGTTAAAACAAGAATCTTTTGTATGACCAGTGCTTTTGCAATGTTCATAGATACTATCCTCCTTCTTACTGGCATCTCTCTTCTGATTTTGTCCCTTTGATCTGTCAGAACCCTTAACCATCATAGCACTGTGTTCCAATGGATCTCCAAACTTCTTATGAACTTCTCTTTCTAACTCTATAATGTGAATCACATAGTAAGGCTTGTTAACAGAAGGTACAGGTTTGTTGTGTTGATTTTTTTATTTTACTTGTTTTTATATGTTGAAATTGATTACGATTTAATTCAAATTTGATATGAATTGAGTGAAATTAGTGTCTATGTTGCATGAATTTTAATTAGATTAATTTGTGAATGTGGCATGAACTTAAACAAGAATAATTGTGCATAAAAATGGCTATTATACAGTTACATATATTAACCATGTGTGCAAGTTAAGTCACAATTATGACTTAACTTACAATCGCACGGGCGTGCAAGTTAAGTCATGACCGTGAAGTCGAGTCACGGTCTCGTGCAAGTTAAGTCACAGTCATGAATTAACATGGTAAGTCACGGTTGTGACAAGTTAAGGTCGCAATCGTGACTTCCCACATGCAGGCGCACCAACAACGTTTGTTTAATCTATCATTTTATTATGTGGCATAAGTAGGTGGAGGGCACGAAAACTTGAACCTAGATGAGGCTACAAATAGAAAGGATAGTGGGTGGCCACGGAATCTTTCATTCCATTCTTCACTCTTCACTTTTTACACACGGACAGACACATTTAGGAGGCATAGAAAGAAAGAAGAGAGAAACAGAGTGAGATGGTGAAGAAGAGAGAAACACAGTAGAGAGGTGGAAATTAGGGACAGAGGCCAAAAGCGAAGCTGGAGCTGAATCCATTGAACTTGAGTAACCATTCATTTGGGTGACAACAAGCTGAAGCAGAAGATAAGAGCTAATGCTGGAAGCTTGAGCAAGGCAGGAGACCAACAACACTCCTTCATCTGATCCTTGTTTGCTCATTCTATTTTTCATCTGTTACTTAGTTTCTTGTTTATTTACTGAACTTATTACTTGTTAGCTTACCCGACTAGTATTTGTTTTCTTTCATAGTTCATTTAGTATTTACTGTTTTATTGCTTTAATACTTTTATTGACAGTAACATGAGAATGTAGTGTATGAAGATAATGAACTGTGTTTATGCTATGATAGGTTGATCTCTTTTTTTTTAGAGTTAATGTAGCTATTTTAATCAACTATGCATGAATGAGTTAGAGTTTGGTTGTCTTACTTATTGCTATAGTTTCTGAGCCGAATGGATATAATGGCATGACCAAACCTTGCATCATTTTAGTATTAAACGAAGGACTAAGAGGCGAAGTTTAATATGGAACAAGAAACTATGGACGCTTAAGTTAAGAATTAGAAATATATTAACTTAAGTAGTAATTAGTAGTCGGGTTTCCATAATTAATTCGGATGATAACTAGTTGAATACAAAAATTAGATTAGTTCATTATTCGAGTTGATTTAGAACATAACTATTAATTTTAGTAAGACAACTATCAAATCATTTCGTTTAATCATGCATTGAAGATTAAATTAGTGAAATTAATTCTCAAGTGTCTTCCATTTCAATTAATCTACTCATCTTTGCTTCCGAATGAATCGTTTACTTTTTAGACTAATTTGTAATTTTCTTTTAAAGCCTTCATTCAACAATCAGGATAAAATGTTTAGGATTGCATCTGTTTTCTTTTTTCGTTCAAGATTACTTTAAGTTAACCAATTTCACCTCCATGGGAGACGACCCTAGATAATCACTACAACTATCTCATATACTTGTTAATAAAATGGCGTAGGTAAATTTTAGAACTTTTTGGGCACAACAAGTTTCAAGCATCAAGATTTAGTTCTTAGCTGCCTCATATGTATCATTTTGGCGTTGAGGGAAGATTGATTTGTGGACATGCTGGTTTGATTTGTAGTCAACTTACTGATAGCCTCCTCGAGCCGTTTTGTGACCGCCTTAGATCGAGTATTTTCGGCCATGGTCATGCTCTCAACGAAAGCACCAATTATTAAGGATGTTAGGTTTTGAATTTGAGGTTGGAGACACCTCTAAGAAGGTTGAGAGAAAAGAAAGATAATTTTCTGACCATTCCGACATTGGTTACATCGATATAAACATTAATGGCTTCCTCTCAACTTGACACGTCATAACAGAAATAACAAACATGTAACAATGCAAAAAACAGACAATCATGCTAGCTCCTTGTGGGATCCCCCTAACAACTTAGTGCACGAAATCATTCCAGCTACTCAGACGCCTCATCATCCTCACAGGTCGCTTGTATGAGTTGCATGACTCTGGTCTTTATGAGTTGCATGGCTCGGATCTTTATACGTACTGATCCTTTTTTTTATGTTTTCTTCTCTCTAAGTGTGAGCAATGCTATCAAATAGTGGACGACCTAACATGTAAAACTCAAGTGACAGCTATTATATATTTAAAAAGCTCCAAATGATGAGTTTAATACTCCTATAGAGATTCATTAGTGTAAAGGAATGAACCCACAGGTAAGTGAGCGAGTTATTTCTTCAAATATTGAACGACAACTTGGTGTTGAGTGTATTACGATCTAGACATTAATGACTGCAGACTTACGATCTTCACAATTTTTTACATATCACACTATGTCGCATCGCAACATGTTTAACGAGTCTTTTCTTTTTATAGCTTCCTTAAGACGGTATTCGTGTAAGAGAACTACTTTCAAGTTGTGTGGGATAAAAGGTAAAACACAGCACACTATGTTAGATCATTGTTTTTATTTTTTAATTTGTGACTGGTTGGGTCGGCCATTCTAGGCTCAAGCCTAGGTCCACGTATCCACGATCCATTTGCAAGTGGCAACCTCCCACTCATATACAATGACCTAAACCTAACAGGTATTTACTATATAAGTTGATTAT
>JAOTAZ010000002.1:24202578-24213020 GCA_025629785.1 Erythroxylum oxycarpum | reverse complement strand
CTTCCATGTTCATGCATAATATACCATACATTTATACATAAATAGTGAATTTATCTGCACATGAAAATAATTGTACATGCACTCATGAATAATTCTGGGTATAATTGGATTGATTTGTAAATTTTTTAAAATTATGAATGTTTTTACATTGGAAATTTTAGGGTTAGTGGAATTGTAATATTTTGAATTTTGATGAGTTTAGGAAATTTTGGAATTTTTATGTATAATAGAAAAAAAGAGAGCAAGAAAAAGGGAATCAAAAGAATATTGGGGATAATTGGATTATAAAGATGATAGTTGTATTGGAAAGAGGAGAGCTAAATGGAGTTAGTCTCAAAAGAAACTAAGTTAAAGTTTAATCATTAAGAAAATGACAAGTATCACTTAGGTTTTTTATACTTTTGCTAGAAGTACGTTACTGTTCTTTGAGAATTGACAGGTTGAGTCACGTCTAAGTTCCTTCTTCAATATCATCTTCTTCAAATTTTCTTCCCATACATAGAGTTTACACCTTCTAAGAGATTTCTATACTTTTCCTTTTCTACACCAAACCCACTTTTCCATTTGTGTCCTCTACCCTATGAAAAACCAGAAGCT
Organism: Erythroxylum oxycarpum; assembly: GCA_025629785.1. Lineage (NCBI taxonomy): Eukaryota > Viridiplantae > Streptophyta > Magnoliopsida > Malpighiales > Erythroxylaceae > Erythroxylum > Erythroxylum oxycarpum. Next base: position 24,212,423 of record JAOTAZ010000002.1, on the reverse strand, counting down.
GGTCATTGTAATCAGTGAAGTACGAAAATCGTGTGGAGTTTAGGGTTTGAAGATTTTGGAGTTTTCAGCAGGTAAGTAGTGAATAAATCCTTTATAATTGGGGATTTATGAAATAAATTTGATAAGTTACTATCATCTGCATGGAAAATGACATTTACGTGTTTGTTCATAACTACTGTGTTGTTGGGGATGAAAAATTTGGTTATAGTGTTAATTTAGTGTCTTTAAAGATTATGAGAGATTAGGTGTTGTAAAATATTGAAAGTTTGAAAATCTGGAAAATGTTCACTGAGTGCTTTAGTCTTTTAGCCACAACATTTTCTCTAGTTGTCCAAACGAGATGACTCTTGATTTGGATTAAACTAGAGATATATGGATATATTTCATATAAAGACATTGAATTTCAATTCTGTCTCTAAGAATCTCAAAAGTTGACATGAAGTTGACAACTGGGTGCAGGACATTGAGAGCTGATTGTAAAATTCGTGTTCTGACTTCGAGAGAAAATCTGCATTAGTCTAGATAGATTTTGGCAAAGTTGCCTCTTGAGAGTTGTAGATCTTTCTTTTATCTTTCCAATGGTATATAGTATGAAAAGTTTGGACATCGGAGTTGGAAGTTATGATCTTTATAAGTGGAGATATTTTGAAGAGTGCAAAACTAAGACGAAATTCTAAGATGAAGTTCTTAGATGAATTTCTAAGACGAAGTTCTAAGAAGAATTTCTAAGACGAAGTTCTAAGACGAATTTCTAAGACGAATTTCTAAGACGAATTTCATAGACGAATTTCAAAGACGAAGTTCTAAGACAAAATTCTAAGACGAAGTTCTAAGACAAATTTCTAAGACGAAATTCTAAGACGAAGTTCTAAGACGAAGTTCTAAGACGAAGTTTTAAGATGAAGTTCTAAGACGAAGTTCTATGAAGAAGTTACTGCTCATCTTATGTCTTCTGTTCCATTTTTTAGCCTTCAAAAGATAGAATTTGTCTTCGAGGTGTGCATGAAAGTTATAGATCTCGAAGTCCTTTTTCCAATAGTCCAAAAACGAGATCAATCCGACGTTGTTTGTGAAAGTTATGAAAATCGCGCTAAAATAGATTCATTTTGATTGAGGTCATAAACATGGTTGCTTCTTTTGACCATAACTTCTTCATTAGACCTCCAAATGACTTGATTCTTGAACCATTAGATTCGTAAGACTTTGATCTACATCTATACCAAAATCTAAACTATCTAAAATGAAGTAAGAAATGTTGAGTGAAAAACATGGGACGGGTACAGTGAGTGTGCTCTTAAAGGATATAAACAGGTGTTATTCCACTGACCTTACTTCAGTATTTTGATGATTTCTGGGGCTTTACTGATCCAAATGAGATCGATTTTGCGACAGATAGTACCTAGGATTATCATGAACATGCATTTTACATAATTTATACCATACATATGCATTTTCGAATACTTATGATTGTGCAAATTGTGATATTGTGTATATTATTTGTCCTAGAGGAGCAACTGAAATGTCAACCTCCAAACATTGCCAGATCTGCCAGGCATTAGCTTCAGGAGCAACTTGTGACTCAATCTAGATGTTTTCCCATGATTGATTTGTTCTGAATAGTTTTGATTTGCTTAAACTTCCATATTATTGAAATGGTTGTGATCTGATTCTGAATTCAGGACTTGAAGTCCAAGGAGTATAATAGTTGGGCATGTATTGGAAGTGTTTTGATCCGTTGTGAAATTCTGCATGTTATCTGTATTCTCAGGAAAGTTGAATGTCAGGCTCAGGTCCGATGAATGTGAGTTTCTGATTTAACATCATATGTGATAGGACATGATCAGTATGTGATGCATTTCATAAAATGCATGCTCAGATAAAGGCGTTATAACTTGGGTAGCCAGTTTGAAGCGCTTCCACGTAGAACTTTACTCCGTGAATTCTGATTCTGCACGTAAAGGTTTGCTCCGTGAACTCTGATTCTGCATGTAGAGCTTTGCCCCGTGAACTATGTTCTGACTGAGCCCTATAGGCCAGTATTTGTGTAAGTGATTGGCACTCAGTTACAACAATAAGAATGAACACGAGTCTCATGCTTATAATATTATAAGATTGAAGATCATAAATGGTTTGCAAGGTGATATTGACTGACTATGTGACATGCCATGATATGTGAGTATCTGAACAATAAATGTATGCTTAAAAATGAGTAATTATGCAAAATGTGATATGTGTATAAGATCCGGTGAATTCATCAATGATGGTTCACTCATTGAGTTCGCAAAACTCATCAAAATTGCAACGTCGTATTTTCAGGATCGAGAGACGACTCTAGCTATTGAGGGGCTCTACTACCTTGTAGATTGTGTTTTGATAAGAGAAGTCATGGTTCAAAGGTCGGTCAGCTGGGATTTTTAGGTGACTTAGATAGATTTGAGGTTTTTTTCCTCTTTCGTATAGTACTCTTGTAATTGATTTTGTGATTGTAGATATAGAACTTATTGAAAGACACAATGTAAAAATTCGGTGGTTATGAATTGAAATGGAAAAAAATTGTAGATTCCTTATGATTTTTTACAAGTGGTTGTTAATACCAAGCCATGTGAAGTGAGTGTAATGATTGCACGTAGCTCGCCCTTATCATAGGATATGTACCGGAATAACCTTCGAGCGTCCCGATGCATACCCTGCGGTAAGGGGGCGCTACATAAAGTGAATGGTCATTTGCTGAGAAAAGGATTTCTTCCAAATTATTTTGAGTGGACACGCCATAGGGAGCCATTGATTTGTAGCACCTCAAGGGGTAAAGAAGTAAACTTGCCAGTAAATGCGGATGAGTTTGAAAGGGGATTGCATTTAGAACAAATAATGTAGGTGCAACTGAAAATCCTTACATGAAAATGGTTTATGATGCAACCGATTATACCTTTTTAAAAAATATAGAAAATCTTGAAGAAGAACCAAACCTACATGAAAAACAATTTTTTGATTTACTACACTCAGTTGACTAAGAATTATGGCCAAATTATGAGACAATGACTCAATTGTCTTCAATTGCTCAAATATTGAACATAAAGTCTGAAGGGCGTATTTTTTATCGTAGTTTTCATAAAATTCTTGGATGTTATAATGAATTATTGCATCCTGATCATACAATGGTTGTAGTTTTTACAATTTGAAAAAACTTATTAGGGGTCTTTGTTTGCCTGTTAAAAAAACTGATTGTTGCAAATTGGGATTATGTTTTATTGGGGAGATGTTATGGTATTACAAGAGTGTAAATTTTATGGTCAATTTAGGTTCAAGCCTATAAAGCATTCTATGAAACAAAAATTACTACCCTGGAAGCGAATGTATTATTTCCCGCGAATTATAAGACTTCAAAGACTATATGCTTATAATGTTATTACATCTCATATAGGATGACATAATGAACATGAACAGGAACATGGAATAATGAATCATCCATTGGATGCACTAACATGAAACATTTCAATAATACTCATTATAAGTTTGTAACTGAAAGTCAAAATGTTAAGTTGGGATTGTCGATGGATGGATTCCAATCTTTTGGTCAATTCGGCCATAATATTCATCATGGCGAACAATAATTACTACTTATAATTTGCCTCCATGTATGTGAATGAATGAGGCATATATGTTCTTGATAGTGATTATGCCCGGACCTACAAATTCAAAGCATAAAATTGATGTTTCTTATAACCATTGATATCTGAATTGCAGCATCTTTGGGAATATGATGTGTCTCTGAAACAAAGTTTTGTGTTGAGAGAAACTTTGATATGGAATATTAGTGATCTTTTGGCATATGCTATGTTGTCTGGATGAAGCACAGCAAGAAAATTAGCTTGTCTTTATTGTGGCAATGATTCTGATGTGCTTTATCTTCCACACGGGAGCAAGCCATGTAGGTTTAACAACCATAGGAAATTTCTTCCTCCAAATCATCCATTTAGATGCAATAAATAAAAGTTCATTAAGAACAGGATGGTACAAACACCTTCTCCCCCCCTCCCTCTCAAAAGGTGGTGAAGAGATATTGCAGGAGATTCATGAATTAGGGTTGTTGAAAGTTATAGAATTTAAAGCTAATGAAGTTAATATAAGCATTAGTAAAAACTTTGGTTGGAGAAAACAAAACATCTTTTGGGATTTGCCATATTGAAAAACTAACTTGATACGTCATGTTGGACTCTGAACTTTTTGTGAAAGATTAGAACTATTGAATTAGAAATTTTGGTGGTTAGTCACGAGTTAAGAACAAATGAATGAAGATTTTTTTAAACAAGAAATGATAGACAAGAGTAAAGTAGGGAATGAGAAATGTGGATAGATTCAAGATTTGCTACGATGTTTTTGGTGGATAAGAGATTTTGGAATAGGAAAAATCAAGGTGAAAGTTAGAAATGAAATAAAAGCAAAAATGAAGTTGAATATGTGGAGCAAGTTGATGAAGGATATGTGCACATATGTATGTTCTGTTATTCATGTTTATAATTATTCTTGGATCTAATTTCCATTATGGATAATGTTGATTTGAAATGGAGTTGAGAATGAGGAGTAAATGAAGTAGAAGAGTGATCTTGGTATAAGTTGTGAAAGAAAAGATTTTGAAATAAAGAGTTGATCTAGAAAATGATCACTGAGTATGGTTCAGTACTTTAGCCACAACGTTTGGTCTAGATGTCCAAACGAGATGATTCCTAATTTGGATTAAAAATATATATATATGGCTACATTTTGTATGAAGACATATGATTTCAATTCTGTCTCTAAGAGTCTCAAAAATTGTCATGAAGTGAAGAATTGGGTGCAATGTTGGTGTATGAATAGAAAATTTGTCTTCAGACTTTAGGGGCAAATTTGGGATTCATATAAATATATTTGAGCAAAGTTGCCTTTTATAAAGTTATATATCTTTCTTTTATCTTTCTAACGGTATATTATATGAAAAATTTGGACAACGAAGTCAAAAGTTATGATCTTTAGAAGTGGAGATGTTCAAGAGCAAAAGTAAGACGAAGTTACTGTTCACCCTATCGTCTTAGTTTTGCTGACGTCATCTTCGTCTTAGTTTTGTTCTTGCTGATGTCATCATTGTCTTAGTTTGACTTTTTGCATCTTAGTTTGACCGTCTCATTTTGCTTTGTCTTAGTATGACGTCAGCAAGTCGTCTCATGACGTCAGCATCGTCTCACTTTGGCCAGAACATATTCTAGCCCAAATTTGATCCTTTAGATGACAGAATTGGTCTTTATGGTCTTCATGAGAGTTGTAGATCTTGAAATCCTCTTTCTATTCATCTAAAAAACACCTGAATCTGAGTTTTGTACCGAAAGTTATACCTATTTTTTGATTCATCTCAGTATGACGTCAACATCGTCTCACTTTGGCCAAAACATATTCTGGTCCAAATTTGATCCTCTAGATGACAGAATTGGTCTTTAAGGTCTTCATGATAATTGTAGATCTTGAAGTCCTCTTTCTATTCATCTAAATAATACTTGAATATGATTTTTGTACTGAAAGTTAGACCTATTTTTCTATTTGTCTCAGTATGACGTCTGCAATTCGTCTTATGACGTCAGCATCGTCTCATTTTGGCCAAAACATCTTCTAGTCCAAATTTGACCTTGTAGATGATGGAATTGGTCTTCAAGGTCTTCACAAGAGTTGTAACTCTTGAAGTCTTCTTTCCAACCAGCTAAAAAACACCTTAATCCGATATCTTTAGGGAATGTTATGAAAATTTTCCCAATCTTGTTTTGTCTGATGACGTCACTTCGTCTAAAAAATGACATCATATAGTTTGTTCTATTTTCGACCCCTACGATGAAAACATTTGTCTTTGATGTCTTCATGCGAGCTGTGGTTCTTGAAGTCTTCTTTCAAACCATCTAAAGAACACCTCAATCAGAAATTTCTACAAAAAGTTATGCCTGTTTTCCCGAAATAGATTCAGTATGATTGAGGTCATAAACATGGTTGATTCTTTTGATCATAACTCCTGCCCTAGACCTCTAAATGACTTGATTCTTGAACCATTGGATTCTTAAGGCTTTGCTCTAAATCTCCAACAAAAATAGAAGCTACCTGAAATTAATTAAGAAAGATTGAGTGAAAAGAGTGGGACAGATACAGTGAATATGTTCTTGAATAATATGAACTAGTGTTGTCCCACTGAATATACTTCAGTATTTTGATGATTTCTAGAGCACTATTGACCCAAATGAGATGATTTCTAATTTGTAGTAAACTAGAGACATGGAGCTACAAATGTTATGAAGAACTTGGAATCTGATTTCGTCTTTAAGAAGTTTAAATTTCATATGAAAGTTGTGCATACTGTTTTAAACAAGAGCAATCCAAAAATATTTGAAGTATATATCTCGAAACACTGAATCAAATTGAATGATTTTGGAGGCATTAGAAACTTAAGACAATGGAGGATATTTTTCTGGATGAAAGTGTTATGTAAGAATGGTCGAGGATATTTTTGGCAAGAAACTTAAGTTTAAAAGAGCATAAGCCTATAAGGAAGGATAAAATGGACTTTTTGGACTCATTAAGGGCATTATTGGAAGAAGAAGTATTGTCTTGGTTATAAATAAAGGAGAAAACGTGAATGAGAAGATTCCAGAGAAGGAAAAAGGCATGAATGAGAAAAGAGATAAGAGAGAAAGACAGGAAAAAGAGTGAAAGAAAGAAAGAAGAGAAAACAAGCTAGGGTATTAATTTCCTTAGCTTTCAAGAGAGATTTTGAAGTTGTTCAAGAAGAGAAAAAGTAAGAGAAAGAGAAACGCTTTCTTTTGAGCCAAAGATCCCTTCATTTGGTGAAGAATGAAGGTAAGATCATTTTGAAACTTTTGGATTTTTGAAAGGATTTTAGTTCATGGAGTTTAGAAAATGTTTGGGTTTAAGTATTGTAGAATCAATTTTAGTGATTGTGTTTTGAGGGATTTTCAATTGAAAACCATATTGAGTGAGATTTTTGTTATTGTATAAAGGGATTAATAGAGGCAGAGGAACAAAAGAAGAAGCATTTTGAGCAAGTCTATAAGCAAGGAAATCAAGGTGGGTACAAGTTTATAATAGAGTAAATAAGCCACTTTTGTTTTTCTTTAAATCAAAGAAACTTACTGATTTCTACTGCATCATAAGTGTTACATTTATTGTTTTTGAATGATTTGTGAAATCTGCTATATGTTGTCTCATGAATTGTGTGATGATTGATGAAAAGTCTTTGCAAATGATTCTTTTAAAAAGATGCATGTTTATGAAATCAAGTTTTCGGAAATGATTTTCAAGTTATAACAAGTATATGAAAATCAAGTTTACAAGAAATGCCATTTTGGGCAGCAAGTTTACAAGATTTTGAAATATATGTGTTATGTAGGTTTGGGGTAGTCTCTCAAGAACTGTCACGTGCACGTTGACCCAAGTATAGGCTTCTCTCGCCTGCCCACTAGTGACATGGAGCTCCCTCAAGGACTCCCTTAAGATTTCACGACTACACAAGACCATTATATTGGAAATGTGTAATGCGTCATGTTTTGAACTTACCTAAATCATTCTAATGTGCTTATGTGCTCATGATATGTTTGATCAAGCTTGATACATTCATGTTTTGTGACTTATGGATTTTGGCTAAAAGCCTAAGAAACATGTGTTTTATAAACTCAATGAAAGTTTTCTATGACAAGAAAAATGGTTTCAAAAATTTTGCTTATCTTTTTATTATAAACTGTTACCCACGAGCTTTCAAACTCACCCCTTTTTTTGTCCCATCCTCAAGTGATAGCTTATGTAGCTAAGAGATCAAGTGACCAAGAGCCTAAGGGAATTTCTTCAAATTTTTTATTTTTGTATTTTGTAATAAGCCAATGGTGTAGCTTTCGATATATAAATAAAGTTTTTCAAACTCTGTTGCTTAAGTAATGAATGATAAATTGAAGTAGTTTCGATTGTGTATGTACATACTTACATGGTTAAGGAGTTTTTAATTATAAAATATTTTACTTACAACTGATTTTCATCATTAACATTTCAATACCCTCAAAACAAAGAGTTTTACAAAGCTATAATGGCCTTTCAAGCCACATTAAAATATATTTCGTGCCTATAGCAGTTAAACATCAAAAAAAAACTTATCACTTCAGCTCAACCATTTTATAATTAAAAACTCCTTAACCATGTAAGTAAATAAAGTTTTTCAAACTCTGTTGCTTAAGTAATGAAGGATAAATTGAAGTAGTTTCGGTTGTTTATGTACATACTTACATGGTTAAGGAGTTTTTAATTATAAAATGGTTGAGCTGAAGTGATAAGTTTGTTTTGATGTTTAACTGCTATGGGCACGAAATATATTTTAATTTGGCTTGAAAGGCCATTATAGCTTTGTAAAACTCTTTGTTTTGAGGGTTTTGAAATGTTAATGATGAAAATCAGTTGTAAGTAATGTATTAAAGAGTATGATGAAATAAAGATTTGAGAGTCTTAGATATTCCGCAAGAGTTGGACTTTGCATTCAGAAATGGGGTCCAACATATTTGGTATTCGTAAGAGGTTGGGTTCCATAAACAAGACCCAATAGTTTTGGTATCAAAGCAAGAGTTGGGTTTCGGTATCAAGTGAGATCCAACATTTTCACATATAGTTAAAATCTAATTTATGTACAAGTTTTGACACTAAATATTTTTTAGAAATTGTTATAGTTGTCACATGTTTATTTTGAACCATATTTAACATTTAATACTTTGTAGAAATTGTTGTGATTGATGTCACTTATATGTTATTACATTTAGTGATGGAAGGCTTGAACAATATGAATGATTACAATGATTGTATGGAAGTAAATGAAAAAGATGGGGTATGAAATGATGCCATAGAAATGTATTTAATCTCCTTGATGGTTAAAGAATTGAAGAAAGGAAATCTAAGGACTATTACCTTTTCCAAATCTGGTTGGCATAATATTAAAGCAGGGTTTCAAACAAAATTCAATAAGGAGTATACTGATATTCAATTGAAAAATAAGTATAATGGATTAAGGGCCAGATTGAAGAATTTCAAGAACTTACTCAAAGAAATAGGAATCGGTTACAACTCTTTTACTGGTGAAGTTAATGCTATAAATAAATGTTGGGAAAATATATTTAAGGTAAAACATGTCTTTTGTTTTATTAATATATCGTATTATATAATATTCATTCTCATATATCTTTTTCATCATTATAGGTGCATAAAATGGCTCACAGATTTAAGAAAAAATGATGTAAGGAATTTTTAGACTTGTGTCATATTTTTGGAGATACTACTACAATTGGTGTGCGTGTACGTCCATCAACTAAATCTTCATCAAATAGTACAGAAGAGGAACATGGAAATTATATTGATGAAGATTACTCGTATAATGGAAAAGAAGATCAAGATAAAAGTTCTCCGTCTAAGAGATAAAAGTCTCTTAAGAACAAGAAAACAAAAAAGATACATTCTAACGTTGTAGAAGAAGCCTTAATGAACAATCAAAAAGGAAGAATGATTTACTTGAGAAAAACTGAGTAAAACATCATCCACTGCAGAGAATAGATGTAGCGCCCCCTTATCGTAGGGTACACACCGGGACGCCCGTAGGTCATTCTGGTAAAATGTAGCGCCCCCTTACCGTAGAGTACACACTGGGACGCCCGTAGGTCATTCCGGTACATATCCGATGATAAGAGAGAACTATAGACAAACATCATTATGCTCCACATGGCATCACAATAATAAAACATTAATATTAAATTGCAACTTTTTAAAACCAAACTTTTTCCATTTCATTT
>JAOTAZ010000002.1:24089531-24106105 GCA_025629785.1 Erythroxylum oxycarpum | reverse complement strand
ATTGATATTATTTTTTTATTTTTATTTTAATAAAATATTTTAATTTTCTTATTATTATAATATTACTTCTTATTCAATATATACTAGTTTTTATAATTTTGGTCCTTTAATTCTTAAATTCATCTGGTCCAATTTTTTAAAAATGTTCTTTCACAATTAAAAAGTTGAAAACATTTTCTTTTATCCACGCATCTGAACATATTTTATGTATCTGTCTGCTATATATCGTCCCTGCATTGTTCCTCTTTTCATTACTCTTTTTCCTTAACATTAAACAAAGACAATGGTGAACCTCAAATTACCAAGCTCATGCCAAAACATGCGGAGTAACTAAAAGAAGAAATGTTTTGGTTTTATCTACCGATAAAAGCCACTACTTGCAGTTACAGTTTAATGGTCAACAAGGGACATTCGTTTCTAGTCTTTCCTTTGCAGCCATTTTTTGTAGCGTTTATAGTATCCTACACTTAACCCTTTCTTAAGAACTCCATTTACAGACGATATCTGGAAGTTGAAGAAATCTTTCTGTCCATTTGAGTTATTTAGACGGTAATACACTACATTGAACATGTTTGCCTTGAGGCCATAAAATTCTGATGAGTGTATACTCTTCCTGCGTCCATTGTCTCTCTACTCCATAATTTACGTGAAGCAAATTGCTATCACATGTCTTGCAGCGACGGAGTTGGCTTGTTTGTGATGGAAACCAATTTATATATCTCTTTACACTCAACCCTTTTAAGATTGTGTATATTCTTGCTTCTCATAGATTTATTCTCTCTCCTGTTACCTTGTGAATGCTCTCAGTCATCATTTCAATTCCTTGGTAATTGTTAGCTATTACGGGTTGGTTGTGAGTAGTTTTGCTACAATATATTCAACGAAAATGTTATCATTTGCCAACATTTTGTGGCACCGAAGTTTCTTACGAGGCCCAGTCCGCATATCAATAAGAAGCTGGCACAGAGACCCTATTCCTGTAGCATGGAAGAAGCCTAAAGTAGGGTGGACAAAATTGAACTTTGATGGTTCGCGCAAAGGCAGAGCTGGCCATGCAAGCATTGGAGGTGTCTTCAGGGATCACAAGGCCGAGTTTTTGCTCGGCTACGCTGAATCCATTGGAAAAGCCACTAGCACGGTGGCTGAATTGGTTGCCCTAAGAAGAGGCATTGAGTTAGTGTTAGAAAATGGTTGGAGCAATGTGTGGCTTGAAGGAGATGCCAAAACATTAGTGGAAATAATCGTGCAAAGGAGGCAAGTTAAATGCGCAGAAATGCAAAGGCATATTAATGACATAAACTTGATTTTGCCAGAACTTAATAATTGCATTGTCACTCACGTTTATAGAGAAGGCAATAGAGCTGCTGACAAGTTGGCTGCAATAGGGCATGGATTAAAGAAGCCTCAGGTTTGGTGGCACAGACCTCCTGATGGTGTCTTGCAGATTATGCATGAAGATGCTGAGGGCAGGATCATCTTTCGAAACCGATAATAATCAGATAAATTGCTTTATGTATGTATTGGTATACATATGTAAGAACTATGCAAGTTGTAGTTGCTTCAATAATCTGCAACTAGAAATTCGTTTTTTAACCCTAAATTTAGGACAAGCATATAGGTTGAGCTCAAGGGTTAAGGATTCTTGACTTCAAATATGTAGCTACTTGGTTGAAATAAACCTTATTTAAGGATACAAGTGCTAATTTCTTACTTATCTGCATATTAATACTCAGTAATATATTTATCTTTATTAGCTAATTAATACTACATATTTACTTAAAAATATTTGGCTACGTTTACAAAAACGTAGCTAATAACTTTTATCTACGAAAACAAAACAAAGCCTAACAAAAAGTTTTTAGCGAAGATTTAACAAAACATCGCCTATAAGTTTTAGTTACGAAATTAAAGTTAAATTTTGTGACATTTTTTGTGACGAATGTAAATCGTCATTAATAATTATTAGCGACTATTTTATTACTTTTAGCGATGAATTTGTTCAAAGATAAATTTTGAATTAAGTCAATTTATGTAGAAATGAGCTAATTTAACTTGACGACTACATGATATAGTTATTAAACTTGCACTAGGAAATGCCATTGTCTGATAAGCTATTGGGAATAATTTCATCTTTCATTGCTAAATGACTCCAATTAATCCAAAGCATGATAACATAGTTTGCTTGCAGCAGGAGTGTAGCGTGTCCTGCACAAAATTCCAAACTTTCTTTCCAACGTGTACGCCAATACAACAGCAGCAGACTCTTTCTAACATACCTTATGTATCTCTCGAGATATTCCCATTTAATGTCTACTTCAAATTTAAAAAGCCGTTCATCTGTTTTTCAAAAATATAATTAGAAAAAGGAACTTCAATCCTCTCTTGAATTGACAAAGAATGTACAGAGCCACTTTATAAGCATTTCTATGAGATAAATCAAAAGCATGAAAAGAACTGCATAATTTCGTATATTCTTTGTCCTAGGCTTATAGCTTGGTTCTAACAATCTTGACTTACTCTGAACTATATAACAAGTTCCACATAAGATCTCTGCATACGAGTACTAGTTGACTTCTATATATATATATATATTCATAGGATTACGTATCTAAAAATATAGATTATAATGTTATTTATATAAGGAATGGTAAACAATAATATTGTATAATTGTAGGTCAAATTTTAAGAATTTGACCTACCATTCAAGCAGTCAGAAACCTGGACTAACGGCCATGAATTGTGAATACCGTTCTCAGCTCAAACATAACTAATGAACAAATCTTGGTTGACCCAAAATGCAAAAGACGTGAAGGTTTCATTGCATTAGGGCAAATGTAGTACAACCTACTGCAGTACAAATTAACTAGATGAAGCAGTACAGATCTCCTGATTCTCCAGGAAATTTTCTAATGTTTACACCATTTGCCAAGCTTACATGTAAGACTAACGCAATCACCTTCCAACCAACAAGAATAAAATTTGCAAAAATGACGATAGTACAGATGAAAATGGTTGTCTGTACTACATATGAGATACACAACTAATTATATATCTATATAAGCAAAATACATCAACATTTGTGGATCTGAGGAAGCATAAAACGGATCCTTTCCAATGGGAAAATCATCATTGAGTGCAGCGTTGATGAGTTCCTCCACTTCTTGTTCTAAATTTCACCAGCGCTGCACTCAATCATGTTTTTCACCGTTTTGGGACATGGTTATCAAGAGGCTGCCAATCAATCTTATCGTGGAAATTAAGGTAAATCACCCTGGAAATGTATGACAAACCGAATTCTCTAACCTTTTTACTGATTGCAGCCTGTTGATAATACCAACTTTCTTTGCTTCACAGTAGTCCCTTTTTATTTTATTTTATTTTTTAATCACATCTTCAAAATCAAGGCAAATGACTTTCCTTTGTCTGCTATTGGTTTAGGCTGTATCAGGTCTTGAATTGACGTACTCCCCAACATCTGCAAGTACTCGCCCAGAAATTCCTTATTGGAAATTAGAGGCACTGGAGAGAGGAGATTGTATTAATAGAGGGTCATCGCAACTGCGTAATGTTCCAGGCCTGGCAAGCTCTTCTACCAAGTTAAAAATAGAAAGACACACCTTTTCTGTTCACTAAAATCAGTCGATCAAAAGCTGCAATTTTTACTAATTAGATGACCACACAACACAAGCAGTGTAAGGATCAGATGTCTAATGTTACTCCCAGAAATTGGAAATTAACAACAGAAAGGGGCCTGGACTCTTAATACTGCTTCTAGACAAGTCTGTATCTGTAGAGTTTTCCTTTAGAATCTCGAGAATAGATAAGCATCGAGAAGCCTGTCTCAGGTGTAACATTGCACGCATTTTGTGTCACCACGTCTGTTGAGTCCTTTCGGCCCGCTTTTGGCATTGTTGCTATTGGCAGACAGAAACGTAACAGCAGTTAGTAGGATACTGAATACCAATTTATTGAGTCTCGCATACCTTGCTTGATCTGACAATTGTGGTCGGCAGTTGTTATTAGACCTTGTCAAGGCCCATTTTATTGATCTTGATAAAAAATTTATCTTACTATAAACCTGAAACTTTCGGGGAGAAATATCAGTCAGTCCAACGCATTAGCATAGAAAAATTCCTGAAATGATTACTGAACGGTTCCTAGGATCATCCTAACATAGGCAGACTGGCAAAACAGCATTACCATTTTGGGATCAATCATTTCAGTTCTTTCTCATTACTAATACCCCAAAACATATGCGTCTATTAATCATGACATTACTTTAGGATTAGCATTATGAAAAAAAAAAGGAATAGAGGAACAAGGGACCATTCTCACAGACATCTAATCTCTAAAACCTCTAATGCTCTGCCATCAGTTGACATGCAATACCGTACTGAATTTATTAGGATGCTTTTCATTTAAACAGAGTCTTGTTTCCTAATCGAACTTACAAGCAGCAGACTCTTGAGTCGAAACATATAATTTGCAGGAACTAATTGAAAGTTGCAGACTCTAAAGCCTTATTCTTGGTTCCATACAAGATGCTTTGTGCCTGAAAAGAAATCTTCTTATCAATGACATTGATATGCCTGATATAAAAATAAAATTGCAGTTAATAACAAAAAGCTGCCATTTGGTACCAGCCAATTCTGCGGAAATTGTTGCACATTAACAACCTCTAGAATTCTTAAAATAAAAGAAAATAGGGAAAATTTTGTATTTGATGAAAAGATTCCTTCACAATGCTTAGTAGCAAAATAGAAAAGCCAATGGGTTCTGAGAGAGGTCGTGATCTTATCAACCTCACTGTCTCTTGATACTAATCAATGGTTTGGTTTCCATTCCATTGGGTAATCTGAACCCTTCCTATTGAAGATTTCAAGACCCAAGTTCGACTCCTCCTTTCCCCTTTAATTACGCTCCAAACCATTCCTTCACTTCATACAATAAATGCTCTAAAACCCTTCACTCAATTCACTTCGCTCTCTCTCTCTCTCTCTGTTCACAATACCAGCAGCTAAACTGTTTCCTTTTCCCGTTGCGTTCCCGATAAAGCTTGTGACTTGCCCGGAAAGTTCGAGGAAAGCAGGTATCTTTGCAACAATGAAGGGCGATGAACCCTTGCCCGACCATCTACGTTGCAAGAGAACAGACGGTCGACATTGGCGGTGCAACAGAAGAGTCATGGAGGAGAAGAAGCTCTGCGAAATCCACCATCTTCAAGGCCGTCACCGACAGTACAAGAAGAAAGTGCCCGAATCGCTTAAATTGCAGAGGAAGAATCGGAAACCGACAGACATTGCAGGTTCTTCGATTCGAGGCGTTGAAATTAGGGCACAAAAAGATTCCAAATTGGTGAAATTGGTTAAATTGGTGAAGTCCCGGAAGAGAAAGAGATCGATCGGGGAATCGGAGTCTGTGGAGGACGTGACGAAGAAGAGAAAGATCAAAAGAGGGGATTTGCAGTTGGAGCTAATAAGAATGGTGTTGAATAGAGAAGTGGACAAGAGAAAGAAGAAAAAAAAGAAGAAAAAACAGGAGATAGACATAGAAGAGAATAAAAGTGATAATGATAATGAGAGTGGTAGTAATAGTGAAGGAGAGTTGATGAGGGATTTGCCCAATGGGCTTATGGCGATTTCTCCAGCAAGGCATTTTGGAGGTAATGGAGGTGCTGCCACTGTCACAACCACCGCTTCTTCTTCACATTGTGATATCAAAATTGGGGCTGACACTAGTACCTTAGCTAGAAGGTGCTTTCGATCTAAGAACATTGAGCCTTTGCCTATTGGGAAAATGCAGGTTGCTTGAATTCTGTTCTCGTTTAGTGTTTTATGGTTGCTATAATGTACATTGTTGGTTAGTTGCTTCGTTTATGGTGTAAAACGATTTATAGGTGGTCCCATATAAGAGGGATTTGGAGAGACTGAGAAAGGGCAAGAGGAAGAGGTGCCACTGGTGTAAGAGGTCTGGAATGCAGACTTTAATAAGGTGTTCTAGCTGTCAGAAAGAGTTCTTTTGCATGGACTGCATCAAAGACCAGTATGCTTCTGCTCCAGTGAAAGTTTGTTGATTTCACTTAAGCTCTTTGTTTTCTGTTTGGAATGATAAGTAATGCGTTTCTTTATATCTCTTTTTTTAGTCTATGAGATCAGTAATGAGTGAAAATGATGTAGTGTGGGAAGGAAAAACAACGATAAGTATAATAGAAAACTAAACTAACTGCTCCTGCATCAGAAAAGATACTTGACTTTTTCAAAGCAGGTCCTAAGAATTCTAGTATTTGAGTCGTGTGTACTTGGAATAGTTGATGAGGAATGTGACTGATTAAAATACGTGAAGATTGAACCCTGCACATGGTGTGGTACTAAGCCCATTTCATTTTCATTTTTGGTTTCAAGAGTAATATGACTGCTCTAACTATGATATAAACTTTTGGTCGAGACATCTGCTTCTAGAATATGCCCGTGTCATTAGTTTCTATTTTTCTCATTTGTTTCATGGTGTTTGAATCACTTTGATGGAATTGAGACACGGCATGTACTCTTCATACTCAAATGAATTCAGGTACTTTGATACAGAAGAAGAAGTTAAAAAGCTGTGCCCAGTTTGTCGTGGAACTTGCCGCTGTAAGGCCTGCTTTACATTTAAACATGGGGACATTGAATGTGAGGTCTGTTTTATAACTATGACCTGATGCATTCAAATCTCAGTTCAGAAATTTGAGAACTATACTTACGTGAAAACCACCTTCCAGGGTTTCTCCAAGGATACAAGTAAAGTTGACAAGGTCTTACATTTTCATTATTTGATATGTATTCTTCTACCTGTGCTGAAACAAATAAATCAAGATCAAAGTGGCGAGCTGGAAATAGAGGCTAAAATGAAAGGTTACTGTGATGTTCTGCGTATTGAACTTCTGCAATATACTTACGTATAAGTTGGCTTAATTATAGAATTATCAATTGAAGATCCTTTTGAGTTGTATTATGCGTGTGACAGGCCAAAAACCATTTGAAGTACAAATCCAGCAGGCTGAAGTCAGCTCCAATAAGCAATGTTGCTGGTAAACTTTCTTCTGCCAAAGAAAAGCTAAATCTACTTCTTTGAATTATTTAATTTCCTTTTTTGTGCTTTTAATCCATCTTTTAACTTCTGGATCAGCAATAATTGCAAGAGTTCCATAGTGGATTTACATAGAAGTTGCCCTAAATGTTCCTATAACCTTTGCTTAAGCTGTTGCCGGGATCTCGTTCAAGGTGCTTTATCCAGAAGCACTAGAGCTCTTTTATGTAAATGCTTCAATAAAAGGAAAGCTTTTGTATCTGGAAGGCAACTTTCAGAAACAAAATCAGAATGCTACTGTAAAATGAGATATGGCAGTAAAAGATATTCTGGTTCATCATTTCTGCTCAATGGGAAAGCTTTCCATACTAATGGTAGTATTCCTTGTCCCCCGACCGAATTTGGTGGTTGTGCTGATAGCCTTCTTGATTTGAGTTGCGTTTTCCCGTTGAATTGGACCAAAGAACTGGAAATCAGTGCAGAAGAAATAATTGGCTGTTATGAGTTGCCAGAAATGTTGGATAATTCGTCATGTTGTTCAATATGTCATGGTCCGGATCATGATGCCAATGGAAAGAAGCAGTTCCAAGAAGCAGCTAGACGTGAAGATTCTGATGACAATCTTTTATATTATCCCACTACCACAGATGCTAAAGGTAGCCTTGAGCACTTTCAGAAGCATTGGAGCATAGGTCAACCTGTAATCATCCGTAATGTGCTTCATGGTACTTCTGATCTGAGCTGGGACCCAATAGTCATGTTTTGTACTTATTTAAAGAACATTGCTTCCAAATCTGAGAATGAGCAACCTGACACTTGCTCGGACTGGTTTGAGGTTAGTATTTCCTAAACATCCTTCAAAATGCCTTCAGTGCCTATATTTGCATCACGAATGAGGGAGAAATGGAGATGCTGGGCCTAAAGGGGCTTGATGGTTGGCATTGAGGGACAGTCTCTTGGTAAAGATGAAAATTGTAGTAATCTGATTCACAAGAGTGTCTTGAATACATGCTGTGACCTTAGATAAATCTCAAATGATGTTTGCAGAATTTAGGATATCAAATTGCTTCAATGGTGCATTTGCAACAATGAAACAGGAATTCATAGTTGGGAATTGGACCCTTCTGATACTAGTTTATAGTTTTATTTGCAGAAGTATAATTCTGATCGTTATTCTAGATAAAATCTAGGCATGATACTTGAATTTCAGTTCTTAGAGAGAAGAATGTAAGTTCATTCCTGTTGAATTTAATCACATTGCAATTCAATTTCAATTTCTGTGTTAATTCTAATTCTACAATCCACACACACTTTCGGTTGCTTTTCCAAGGTCCATGCTATGCTTTTGCATTTGGTCCTGAAACTCTGCAGAATCTGCTGTTGACGAGTTCCGAATTGTGTAGACCAATATAAAGTAACTTTGCAGCAGTTGTCATGTCCCTACTGAAATAGTGAATCATAAATGTTCTTTTATGTTTTCTTTAGAGAATTACAATTTATTGGTTGTTTAGTTAAATGGACAATATGAATACTAGTCTAGTTCTTTAACTACAATACTTTAATGCCATGCTGTAGGTAGAAATTGGCATAAGACAATTGGTCATGGGCTCCTTTAAGGGTCTGACCCATGCCAACATGTGGCATGAGAAGCTAAATTTGAAGGGTTGGCTTTCTTCACAATTATTCCAAGAACATTTTCCAGCTCATTACAGTGAAATTCTTCGTGCTCTGCCTGTTCCAGAGTATATGGATCCTATTTCTGGTGTTTTAAACATTGCTGCAGAGTTACCACAGGAAACTTTGAAGCCAGATCTTGGCCCGTGTGTTTATATCTCATATGGAAGTGGTGAGAATATTGTTCAGGCTGATTCTGTCACAAAATTACGTTACAATTCATATGATGTGGTACGCAGTTCTGGTTCCCATCTGTCACATTCAATCCTTTTACTGAAAATTTCTTATAATTTGACGTTCAATGTCTTCAATGTTAATTTTCCACCAAATGAAGATAATCTCTTGATACCAATTTACACCTGCCAAAACTGCTTTAAAGTGAGGGCAAGCAACTTTTTGAAGAGACATTATCAATAATGAACCTTTTGTTTGGTGGCTGGCCTTGCTATGACTACATGTGACATCAAAAGACAGTATGCCATGCATTTCTCGTTCATGGCATTCTTGCTTGTACTAATTTTATCAATCAATTGTATTTGAGTATTCTATATTTTTGCTAATCCTTAGTCTAGAGTAATTTGACCTCCAGAACTGTGGCTGCATCTAGTGTACTCAACCAAAGCCGTATGTGTATCCTGATGACTTCCATACCTTAGGACACCCCCAATTTCTATGCTCACAGCTTTATCTTTTTACCCCACTCATGTTGCACCTACTTTTATATTCTACTTCCAATATATATGGTTGTAAGTGTAGGGATGAGAGATTAGCTGAAAACTTATTTGTTTCTGATCTCAGGTTAATATATTGGTGCATACTAGTGATGTTCCTGTATCGACAGAACAGCTTAATTACATTAGAAAATTAATGAAGAAACACAAGGAGCAGAACAAGGTGAATGGGGAGGAACCTTTGGATTGCCAAAATATGGAAGATGTTAAATTGCATGATTTGGTTGGAGAAGAAATGCAATTGCACAAGAAAATTACTAGAGCATCTTGGTTCTCTGCTGCTTCGCATGAGGCACATATTTTAAGCCCAAAGGATAGGGACATACTCTATGATGGAGAATATAATTCTGAGAGTGATTCTGATACTGATACAGACACTGAAGTCTCAAAATTCTTCTTTAGACCTCTCAAAACCTCAAGGACATCAAAAAAATCGAAGTCTTTTATGAAGCTTGCAGACACTGCAAATGGTTTTAAAGAGAAAAACCCTGCTGAGACTTGTGGTGCTCAATGGGATGTCTTCCGACGCCAGGATGTGCCAGAACTTATAGAATATCTAAAGAGGCATGCTAAAGAGTTGACACCTACAAATGGCTTCAGAAAGCATGTAAGTTGTGGCCTTTGTTTTACTCTATTAGCAGGTGAGACTAAATAATAATATACTGTGGACCTTTTGCAGATTGCGCATCCGATTCTTGACCAGATTTCCTTTCTTGACACAGCTCATAAAATGAGGCTTAAGGAGGAATTCAGTGAGTATTACTTCAACTATTCATTTCTTAAAATTAAAACACGGCATTTTTCTAATCATCCAACACCCTCTCCACACCTGTTTCTAGAAATTGAACCATGGACTTTTGAACAACATGTTGGAGAGGCTGTCATTATACCTGCTGGATGCCCATATCAGATTAGGAATCTTAAGGTAATCACTGTTAACACCTGTAGAAATTTAGTCTTTAGTTAATAAGAGACTTAACTGGTAGAAAGTGCTTCGAACACTTAAATAGCTCAATTAACGGTCCTTTCCATTAAGTTTTCAGAAACTCCTTATCAGAGCACTACCTAGCAATGAATACTAAGTATAGATGAAATTCCATTCCTCAACTTCAGTATCTACTATGTGGATTTCTTTTAGTCATTCAATCATGTTCCAGCTTTGCCTTTATGCCATTGTGAAATCCAAGTACGGAAATGGATGTACTGAAATAGTATCCTTTTTTACTATAGTTAAAATTGACTTTTTTCCAATCTAACCTATTTTATTCTATACTGATTTGCATTTACTTCCAATGTTATTCTGCTTTCGGAAACTGCAGTCATGTGTCAATGTGGTTTTGGACTTTGTCTCACCGGAAAATGTTACCGAATGCATTAGTTTGAGTGAAGAATTGCGTCTATTTCCAAAGAACCATAAGGCAAAAGTGGACACCCTAGAGGTAAAGCTTAAAGAAGAATACTACATGCTTATTCTATTTAATAGTTAACACGTACGGAGTTTTACTTTTGTTTGACAAATCAGGTGAAGAAAATGGCCCTCTACAGTATTAGTAGAGCAACCAAGGAAATTCGTGAACTTACACATGCCGAGTAAGTGTTCACAATGATACACGCAACTCCTGCCACTTGCTTTTGTCTGTATCTCCAGTATGTCATTAGTTTCCAATATATCAAAATATCCATTTCAAGTTCAAGATTGCTATATTGCTTTTAGTTGAGGTTTTATGGAAGGTGCCACACGCTCTCTATCACACCCTAATAATCTCTATAATAAGAGAAAATGTTTGAGAAAGTGGTGGGAGTATTATGTATCGGAAGGATACCTGAATTACAGATAATTTGATGCATTATTTTAAGCATTTTTAAATGATCTAACTATTGTTTCACCATTCATGTTTCTAAGCAATTAGAAACCCACATAACCCAGGACCAGTGACTAAGTGCAAGAAGTGGACTTGGAGTAGAAAAGAAATGGGAACATGAAATGGATCGTTCATTGGTAGGAGCATCCATCATCAACTTCTGTCATTTTATGATCCAAGCCCCTATAATTGCTTGTATTTTATGCAGAATCTTGGAAGGATACCTCCCATTTGCACATGGAAAGTTACCCTTTTTTTTTTTGAGCCCTTCTGTAAGTAAATGTTGTCTATAGCGATTAATCAATTATATGCTGAAAAAGTCGGGTGTATCATTGCTGCTTCTTTGTCTCACCCGGTAGAGAGTCTCAGGCTCAGCCTCTGCAAGTGCAAGGCATGGATTAGCCACCATTTTCAACTTTTGCAGTTGATGAGACGGTCAGGACCTTGGTTACACCCGCCCTTGATTATTGCTAGTCTTCAAAATTCAGCACGATTCCAACTATGGAAGAAAAAAAGAGAGTAGATTTTACATCTTCATTTAAAGGATCAAAACATCTTATTATAGTCTATTTATATATATAAATTTCGTTTAATTGTTATTCTCAGTCGGATGTTAAAGTCACACTTAAAAATACAACATAATGCTTAAAAATTTACAAAAATAAACATTTGTGAATTCTTAAAGAGTATGCATTTGAAGATGACCCATCATTAAAATATGAATGACTTTGATATTATATTTAATTTTTTCGTTAATCTCCGTTTAATTTATATACGATAATTTGCTCAAGTCCATGTATGTTGCCCAATTTGCTGGAGAGCCCGCCCGCCGTTGCCTTTTGTCATTGACTTGAATATGCTCCATGTCATGACCTCTGAGAGCCCAATAGCCAATTGGATGTCAGAGCTAAATCGCATATTTCATGAAGTTAATTCAGATTACGTATTTAGAACTCCAACTTCCATCCAATTGTTTGTTATATTAGAATTAGAAAATCAGCCAGCTTAGTTCTGCCTAACAAATTTGACTTCAATCTGAACATTGATCAAACAAGAGAAAACCGAAAGCATGGCCAAGTGGATATCCATCCCAATAAACTATGCAGATTGAAAGGTCACAACACAAGCAAAGAATTCAACTCTTGCAGCCGCATCCCATTGCTTAATTTGAAGATTCTTTTCCCCTTGACAAACTATATGCAAGAGAAATTATGTTCTGGAGATGATCAAAAAATAAATTACAGGAGCAAAATTTTATATAGAAAAGAGGAAAAGACAAAAAAAATCTCAAATTTTAAAGAGGCGGTACAAGAGTAGAGTCTCCTATTATTTCTTTAGAACTGCTATAATTTTGAGTCCTAGCATTGTCTCAAAGGAACGAACGGCAAGAAACTGGAACCTTCTTAAGGGGCCATAAGCCCATCGATGGTGTAGGAAAGCGACTTTGCCCAGTCAGCCTTGAGAAGTAACGTTTGTAATGTATGCATGACATTGTATTTCGGATCTAGCTTCCGCTGCCAACCCTAAAGAATTTAGAGCATTAACAAGAACAGATTCTAGTGAATCACATGAGACAGCATGATAATAATGGTGAAAACAACATTAATACATTAAAAAAAGGCCACAGAACAAACAAATAGATACTTTTCATATGACATGGTGATCTTCGTGCTGCATTTGCGAGCAACTACAACAGCCACTTAGCCAAATATTCTTTTAGCTTCTGAATACAGGTCACTTCAGTGACATTCTTAGATAGAAATAAAGCAGAATTCATAAATGGGAATCATTGTCCCTTTTACCAGACATCAGTTTAGAGTTCAGACTTTGGAGTAATTATAAATGTCATTCACTTGGTCTGTTCCTATCCTAAAATAATTTCCCTCTCAAATACTATGATGCATATGAACCGTACAGTTCTTATTCTCATAATAACTCGGCCACAGTTTGCTCACCAGTTTATCAACCTAGCGTGATGAAATGTCAAAGAAATCAGGTATTTGTGCTAAGTATGGCAACATGCCTCATGGAGAAGAGGCAGAATTAATGTACCTCAAGAACCAAAGTTGTGACCATTACAGTGCACACATTGCCGTCAATATTGACCTTGTGACGCCTGACTTTCTCAAGTAATTGCTGTATGCACTCAGCAGGATGCACTAGATCACCTTCCGGAGTGGCCCAAAAATCAAATGCCACCTCCACCTCCTGTCAAACCAAAGAAACTGAAATTTTTAGGTACAGAAAAAGTTTTGAGGGAAAGAATTCTTATAACCAGTGGAGTAGCTTAGCTTTTTCATAAGCCAAATTCAGTTAAGGGTTTAAATGCATGCATATTAAAATTGCATTTAATTCAAACAAAATTTAGCAGAGCATACTCTCCTCCTTTAACCATAATCTCCACCTATGCAAATTCAAGCTAAGATTTCAAACAAGCCTGCCAAAACTGCTAAAGGTAAAGAGGAAAGCAGATCTTACAAGCAACGGAACTTGATTAACATTCCAGTTTCTTATATCTAACTGCAAGTGAATTGATATTCAACTACATTGAGACAGAAATGTCAAAATATGCACCTATTTACCTCAACAAAAGCTTTTGGATTTGGACAATTTTGTTGCTTTGATAATCTCAGCGTGCACTCTGCTGCAGTCCGGCCATCTCGACGAGCAACAGCCTTGAAAAATTCAAGCAGGTTCACTCTATCACGTTGTGAAAGTTCAGCAGTCATACCCACATCGAGGAAAATGACATGAGGCTTTGATTTAAAAGGGTTTTTCCTAGAGGACTTGTTTTGGGCCATCCTAACAAGGATATTTCCAGGATGCATGTCTGCATGGATAAAATTGTCCACCTAAAGAAAAGAATAACCATTTTCAAATAGAAATATCCAAAAATATACACAAATTCTAGCTGATAACTAAATATAACACGAGCAAATGCTTGTAAACAATTGAGCATGCAGAAAGGATAAAATTATGTTACCAGAAGCATTTTCAGGAGAGCATGGGTCCCAATGTGAGCAAGTGCAGTTTTAAACTGATTGTGTCCATCAAGTTCCTCCACAAAGTGCGACACACTTTCCCCGTGCTCATAAGTTTCCACCAAAACAGCAGGATGCACTAGTGGATACACAGGCTTAGGAAAAGAAACATCCTTCCATCTTCGGAAGTTATATATAAACCTACTCAAATGTGCAGCTTCCCTTGCAAGGTCAACTTGAGACATCATGAAAACTGCAAACTGTTGCACACTTTCATCCAATCTCAACCAATTCAAGGTTGGAATGAACTTTGACGTCTTTGCTATCCAGTTGATTATCATAAAATCTCTCTTAATTGATTCACCAACACCAGGATGTCTAACCTTCACAGCAACTACCATAGGCTTCGCCTGCTTTTGACCAGGATATCGAAATTTCAATGAGGCCCGATGCACCTGAGCAATACTTCCAGAAGCTACAGGAATCTCTTCAAAATCCTCAAAAATTTCACTAAGTTTTCGACCAAAAGCTTTTTCAACAGTCTTTCTTGTGTATGGAAAGCTGTGTTCAGGAGCTTTACTGTGAAGCTCTGACAGTTTTGTGCACAAATCTCTAGGGAAAAGATCTGGTCTTGTAGCTGCCCATTGACCCCATTTTATGAATGCAGGACCTGCCCATTCCAGTGTCCGATGAACAATCTGAAGCCAAAATTTCCTGAATTCTGGCCCAAAAAGCTCGACAAATGGTGTCATCACTAAGCTGGGGGTAAACAGAACTGCTAAATAGAGAGCTCTTACTAGCAAGATGAAATCTTCCACAACTGATGAAAACACAGATGTCATATAAGCATGGCCATCTTGTGCGCGCATATACAAGGAAGTTGGTGATGAGAAGTAGTCTGTATCTACCAATGTCCTTTCTGCCCATGCTACCTGCCCACACGTGAATGCAAGAGCACTGGGGATTACCAAATGAGAGCGTGTCAATGCCAGGCTGACTGCTTGAGCAATCCTGCTTATGTGAGAAAATGCCCGGCTTCGGGCAGAGCCCTTTCCAAAAAGCTTCTTCCATTTGACTTGCGCATGGTATGCAACAGTACCTGTTGAAATCGTGGAGAAATCTCTCAAAGTGTAGTTCGTTAAATTGACAAGTTGGGAAGATGCATGTCGATGAAATCTGTACTGAGGCAAACGTAAGCCAAATGTTACTACTGTCCCATGATGCCTTAATTCTGACTGACTACTTCTGGGGGTACATCTAAAAGCTCTTCTAATATTTCCAAATGCCAAAAATCTGCATCCCAACAATTATATATTAGATCTCCATTCCTCAAGATTCACAAAACCAAATTTTAACTTCGCCTAGAAATTAAAAAAAAGGGGGATCAAAGTTTCTCAAAATTCGCTCAGTAGCTCCTTAAACCAGCTGCCATTCTCATCAGGTAATATGTATAATCTATCATGTAATTGCTTCAAATAAGCCTTTCTAAATTAATAAAGCTACAAATTCATAAGCCAAACACCAAATTGAGGTCCTTGCAGAACAATCACGTTCCTTAGAAACCCGACAATCCAAAACATTGCTAGAAAAAGAAAAAGAAAAGAAACCCGGTGATGGAGTAACGAACCTCGACATGGCTAAAGGAGAGAATCTGAGAGAAAGAGGAGGAAGAGACTAACGAGCGCAGGTGGTGAACAATACCAATAATAAGAGAAGCAGTTGGTGTAGCTCCAAGCATTTTCTCATGGATTCAGGCGCGTGTGTTCAAGAATTATCTTCCGTTGTAATAAGGAAGAAGTTGATCGTTGCTTTAGATCAGTGATTGAAGACCTAAAGAAGAAGGGCGAGGACAGACATGAAACAGGCAGCGTCCTATCGGCGCAACAAAAGAAACAGACACAGAGATAGACAGGAGGAAGGGAGAAAGACGTTAATTGGGCTTATTCTCCCACAAGAGCCTTCTCAAGATCGGTGCCAGGCTGCATACGCTACATCAATGCAATGCACTTATGTTCCGTTTGTTGAACCTAATCAATGTTTTACGACAGAAGTATTGAACCAAACTTGTGATTATATTAAAATTTATAAATCTAAATACTACAAAACAAGCGAAATACAATAGTATGATTAAGTATTATTGTATCATATTCGGCGTAGGCAATCTCACTAATTTCCTTATTAATTGCTTAAACCTCTTATTAAGGGGTCATTTATTTCCACTTTTATTTTTTTGTTGTGTTTTTAATTTTTGTTTTCTATTT
>JAOTAZ010000002.1:23961968-23973038 GCA_025629785.1 Erythroxylum oxycarpum | reverse complement strand
AGTAAGAAAGAAATAAAAAAACTCTACGTTTTAGTTTTATCATTATCATTATAATCAAATTAAGCTATGAGATACGTTAGAACAAGGAGTTCAACTATAGTAAGTGCTTAGGTAGCAAGAGGCAGCGGATTAAGCAAGAGGTAAAGAACATCCAAATAAATTATTTGAAGGTAATATATGTATATTATAGCCTTTTATTTTTGTATAATACATCCAAATAATGGTTCTATTTTTATGTAATTCATGTGTATTATAACCTTACGTATTATGGCTTTGGTTTGGAATTAACTCTCTTATAAACTTAATCTTACTTATGTAAATTGTCTATTTCAAATTCATTAGAAGTAAATGCTGTTTTGTTTTTGTATATTGGTTTTGAATAGTCTGACATTAAGTCTGATATTAAATAGTATGATATTGAATTACAATCCTTGGGACTTTATTTAGGGGCATTATATAGTCTAACACACAGGAGTACCTTGTCAAATGCATTAAAGGTAAATGCTAGGGTTTGTTTATTTAGTGTTAGTTTTTGAATAGTCTAATATTATATTATAATCCCTATGGTGTTAGTTATGGACAATGCATATTTGACATGTAGATATGTTTTCAAGCAGAACATTAGGGACACTCTTAACATATAGAAGTTGTGGACTGAATAATGTAATGCTTGTTTATTGCTTTATATGTTGAAAAATATGGCATAATAGGACACTAACAATTTGTATTTTTTTATCTTATTGATGTTCATTTTCTTATTTTATTGGGATGTGGAATCCCTTTTTCACTGTGAAGGATAAATTAATAAAGACAACTCATTTGAATATATTGATGGCAATAAAATTTTAATAAAAGCCCTTAACCTAGATAAATTATATTGGTTAATATTGTGGAAACTACTAAGCATAATTGGTATAATAGGTTCAATAATATGTACTATAAGCACCTAAATAAACACAAAGAAGGTAGATTAGTTAAGATTACAGATGAAAAAAGAACAAATAATTTGATCTTTATATTTTAAAATATAAAGGAGTGGAGGTTTTTTTGGAGGATGAGTACAATATAGAGAATATATCAAAATTAGATAACGTGGATGATAGAATTATTGACAAGATGGTTCCAACAAATTATGAAGAAGAAAACAATGGTTGTATAGAGGATGAATCACTTGTTGTGAGAGTGAATAGTGTGGATGATAGAGGAAACAATGAAAAAAGCATTATGATGTTGTATGAGAATGATGATGGTGTGCCTATTACTACTGGCGCCTCCTGTCACTAATGGTGTGCTTAATGCTACTAATGGTATGCCTATTGAAGATGTGGCTACTATTACTAATGGTATGCTTAATACTATTGATAATGTGCCTATTGAAACTGACAATATGCCTAATGCTTATGTTAAAAATAAGGTTAATTTTAGTGAACTATTGACTAATTTGGAATGTGAAAATGGAAGAGAAGACAATGAGCACTATGCTATTAGATCAAAATACAAAGAGAGGAAGTATAAGAAAATAATTGAAGATAAGTAGTTGGATATAAAGGTGGAGATGAGATTGAGAATGATGATGTTGAATACCATAAAAGTAAAAAAGAATATGAAGATGAACAAAAGGGTTCAAATTAAAAAAGAGAGTTAATACAATGAGAGTGAAGGCCTAAAGCTCATACTACACTAGTTCATATGAGGATATTGATAACATAATGAGAGGTAAGTATAAAAACATTTATTATGATCCAAAATACTTGGGCTATAGGTTTAAAGTTTAAAAATATGAGGCTATGTAAGGAAACATTTATTAAATACCTTATTACAAAAGGTTTGGATTTGAAATACAAAAGTAAATGTAAGTCTCAAGGAGAGTGAAATCCAGACCACAACTCCTTTAGTTCCTTTTTACAAGTATCGGGAGAAATAACAATAATGTTATCGTGAAAAGATATGAACCTGCACACAATTATACAACCATTGATATTAACAAGTTCATTACATCTAAACAGATAGCACTCCACTACAAAGACATGATCAAATCACAATTCAAAACCACCAACTTAAAGGCCTTATTAAGGAAGCAGTTAAGTTATAGATGTGTGAGTATGCTTGTAAAAGAGCAAAAGCAGTTTTATTGACGATAATTAATAGATATCATATGAAAGAACAAGTACTAATGTGGATGGTAAAAGGGTGTTCACAAGATACTATATCCATTCTAGTGCTACTAAAAAGGGCTAGATTAAAGGTTGTAGATAAATAATAAGCCTAGAAGGATATTTATTGAAGGAAATAGTAAAGGGTTATTGTTGATTGTTGATGTAAAATGTACAGAAACATGAAACTAATTTCTACACTTTATTTAAAATCAACAAATTGGAGATGGTAATGACTTAGCCTTCATTTATGAGATGACAAAAGTAAGTTTTCATATCCTTAATTATATATATTTGTGTCTGTGTGTGTATATGTGAGCGTGCATATGTGTGTGTGAACTTACTATTTGATTTGGTTTATATGGTTATTTAGGATCTCCTTAATGCAATCAAAGAATGGTTACCAAAATGTTGAGCATAGAATGTGTGCAAGGTACATTGGTACTAATTGGAGATAAAGATAGAATATATATGATCTAAAGTTCCAGTGTATGAGGATAACTAAAGTAACATTTGTGCTTAATTTCAATGATCATTCTCAAGTGCTAAATCAAATTAAACCAAGATTTGTTAAAGATCTATTGCAACATCTCAAGGAGATATGGTGTAAGGAACATATTAAACCAAGTTTTGTTGAAGATCTATTATAACATCCCAAGGAGACATGATGCAAGGAATATTTCAATGTTAATGTTAAATGTGATTGTGTGGATAATAACATGAGTGAGACCTTCAATAGTTGGATATTAAAGGCTAGGGTGAAACTTATTGTTAGCATGTTAGAATACGTTGGATATTAAAGGCTAGGGTGAAACTTATTGTTAGCATGTTAGAATACGTTAGAAAGATAGTTGTAAAGAGGATGCATATGAAAAGGAGTTTCATAAATCAATGAGATAATAACATAGCACTTAGAGTTCTGACCATGTTAAAAGAGAATAAAAGAGAAAGCTTTTATTATTTTGTTAACTAGAATAAAAATGATCATTATGAGTTTAAGCATGGATTAGACATATTTTTGTGAGAATCAAAAATCGTACTAGTACTCATAAATCTTGGGATCTGATGAAAATTAAATATTCATTTGTTGTGGCTGCCATTTATTATGGTCTTCAAAATCTAGATGAATACATTGATAAAATATTATAGTAAGGAAAGACGTATATAAATATGCAAGTATTTTCTCTAGTCACTTGATATATCAAAAATTTACCAATAATTAGGAGAATGTCTACTTGCATTAAAAAATATGAATAAGAGAAACTTAAGCAACCTAAAATAGAAAAAAAAGTACAAGATATGGAAGGAGAATGACTTAAACTAATTGTGGACAGTAAGGGCATAATAAAAAATGATGAAAAAAATGCAAAAAATATATATTTAAATTAAAATTAGTTTTACTATTGCCACTTTCTTACTAATGATTTTTTTAAAAATATTAATAGGTGATAGGATTATCCAACACCAACATTAGCAAGCAAAATCAAGGAATTTCATACTACAAATTTAGCACACGTTATATTAATAAACATTACGCTTGCACAAGACATTATTAGATAAGAGAACTATGAAGATCAATAACTAATCATTGGAGGAAGAGCAAGAGGCCAAATGAGAGAAAGAGGCATGGGTAAACCTAGAGGCAAAGGTACGGGAAGTAGGCTTGATGGGTATGGAGTGCACTTTAATAAGTCAATTGGATCAATTGAATACTAAGTTAATTAATACATAAAACTATGTTCTACTACTATTTGAAAGTATATAAACACCAATTCATTGTTAGTATTGTAATATATAAACAATAAAGAGAAAATGTCAAATTAATGAGGTTAGATATCTCTTAACAATCTACTATTTCTCAATAAAATTCTTATATTAAAATTGACTTTTAGCTAAGAATTGCAATTGAATGGTGAGAATAAATCACTTCATCTATCTTATGTGCTAAGAAGGATGCAAAGAGGAGAATTTTTTAGATTCAACCTTGAGTTCAAGTCAAACTTGATTTTCATCTATCTGTGTTATTACTTTTGAAATTTCGGACATCATAAGTGAAAGCTGATATACTTATGGGTTTCGTAAAATTATGTTATTATTTATGAAATTTCAAAATTCGTTAAAATAGAAGATGTTTGACATTGGATTTAGCTTACAACTTTGCATTTCCTATATTATTAAGACATTATAAGATTTACTTTAAGATGAGAGATTATGAAGATGGGCTCTTTGAGTTGAATTACTTATTGGGTTGATAAGAAGGGACATTAATTAGTATAAGATATGATTGACTTATAAGGAGAGAATTATGTCTAGAGTTGGGTAGTAATTGATAGTGTTGATGTTTAAAGTTTTAGTAATTAGTAGGACATAATTCACTAACAAATTATTACAAAAACAAATTATCACCATGCAAATTGATGATATAATTATCTACACCATTTATAGGTAACAAATTATCATAGTGCAACACTAAAATAAATTATCACCATGTAAATTGATTTGATGGAAAAGAAAAAATTACATAAAGAAAAAAAATATGAAAATACCCTTATTTTTCTTACTAATGCTAAATCCAACATTACAATAATGATGCCTAGAGTACAAATTAATTACGTCGATGAAATAAAAGTTAAAAAAATTAAAAAAGTTTGAGATTAATTTAATAAAAATAAAATTTTTGATAACTTACGGTACTTTACAACAATAATTTACTTTTTTTATTCATAATTGAATATTGACATATCATACTTAAGTAGTTGTTCTAAACCTTATAAGAGGAACTTCAAAGTGCTGGAATGTGAAATCAAAATATGCGTGTTTCCGTGCATGGCATCGTGATTGGAAGCGTCTCTAGTAGGACGTCATATAACAATTGATTACTAATAGTATAGATATACAACCAATGTTGAGAACTAAGATTATACAATCTTGGGAGCCTGACCACCGCCCTTGCCCATCTCCAGGCTTCCTTTGACGTAGTCTTCATCTTCAACGAACCTTGACCAGTACCAATGTGACCTCCAGACACTTGCCATTTCTTCAATTGGAATGCCCTTTGTCTCAGGCAAGAAGTAGTAGATAAAGATCGTCATAATCACCACAAAGAAGGCGAAGAACATGAAGAGTCCAAATTTCATGTGACAAAGCATATTGAGGAATACTTGAGCAACTGCGAATGTGAAGATCATGTTAACAGAGACATTGATACTCTGTGCAGCTGATCGGATTTCTAGGGGGAAAATTTCACTAGGGACCAGCCAGCCAAGAGGACCCCATGACCATGCGAATCCTGCCACGTAAATGCAGATGAAAAGCACTACAACAATGGCATACCACTTGGGCAAGTCGCCAGGATTACCATCTATTCCAAACTTGGCACCAATGCAAGCTGCCACTACAGCCTGCAAACACCACATTCCAACGTCAATCAAGCCATTGAAAAACAAGCTTTTATCATTTACAATTACAAGTTCGTAAATTACCTGACATATTAACATTTGAGTACCACCCTCAATGAAAAGTGACCTCCTTCCCCACTTATCAACACCATAGATTGAGACCAAGGTAGAAAGTACGTTGACAATTCCAGTGATCACGGCGGACATAAGTGAAGCATCGTTACCGAAACCAATTGTGTTGAACAAAACTGGCGCATAAAACATAATCACGTTGATGCCTGTGAGTTGTTGAAAGAATGGAATCAACACAGCCATGGTCAACTGAGGCCTGTACTTCCTCTGTAATAGATTTCTCCAGGGGTGCTCCACTTTCTTTGATGCTTCGCTAGCCATTACAAGGTCATCAAACTCATCCTCGACGTCGTGGACACCTCGGACCTTCCTCAGTTTCTCTTTTGCCTCGTTGTGTTGGCCGCGTTCAATCATGGAGTTTGGTGTGTCTGGAAGGACCAGTGATCCAATAGTAATGATAAGGGCCGGGACCATGGCACCACCCAAGCTCAACCTCCAGCCCCAACCACCTTTAATTTTGGCAAAGAAATAGTTCAGCACATTGGCCATAAGGATACCAACTGTGATTGATAATTGGAAGCCTATATTGAGGGCACCCCTGTATCTGTATGGAGCCATCTCGGAGAGATAGAGTGGAACCGACTGCAATTTCATACCACAGAATAATTATTTACCTTAATCATTTTTGTTAACAGACCAATCCTGAGATGAACTAATTGAATAAAAGAGTACTGAAAGAAGCAACTAGGACTTACTGTCCAGTTTTTGTGATCTATGGCTGAAAATAGATCATTGATTAAGATAGCATAAAAACAGAACAAAGTCCTCTTACTACTTTTGATCTTTTCCTATCAAACTGTAGTCAAGTTAGGACTTCTATATCATGAAGGAAAAGAGAGGCTAAGTTTGAGTTGGGATGAAAACAATTTTGAGAAAGACATTATCCTTCGTTTGTCATGATACATGTTGGTTGTGCATAAAAATATTCTAGACTCGATGGCATAGTGAATAAAATTTCTGTTGTCGTGTCCTTTTCTCTTTGGAACCAAACAGCCCTTGGAAACTTTAGTTCAGCACAATCACACAAGAGAACAAAACAGTATCAAGGTAAGTTTAAAAGAATCTTGGTGAGAAACCACTTTGTAGCCAGAAATTATTCTCGTCGTCTTCTAGCCAACAACTTGCAAGAACTATTCTAAATATTTATTTTCTTTTTCTTTTTAAATCAAAAACAAACAACATGAAGAACAGATCTGGATAAAAAGATTCATCGGAACAAGGAAAGAATCGCGAAACATTAATTGTAGCGGAGTAACTTCTAGATCCGAGCAAAATAGCAACAGAAAAGGCAACAAGAAAAAGAAGAGCTGCAAACCATAGAAAGAGAAATATAATCAGACCTGGTTGGCAAATCCAATACCAAAACCAAGTAATATTCTGCCAAGAATGAGCATCCAGACAGCACGGGCAAGGCCATTGATGATAGCACCAGAAAAGAAGAGAAGTCCTCCAAAGAGCATAGACAACTTCCTTCCGAACTTACGTGTGACTGTAGAAGCTACAAGTGAAGACAGCAAAGCCGCCAGATACAAGGAAGACGTGAAGAGGGTGAGAGTCTCGCTATTGTATTGACAGTATTGGTTATTTGTTGCGTTCTTCTGCTGCTTCCGATAAACTGATGGAAAGAACTTCTTCAGAAATGACGGCATCGACGTAACCCCACCTACCAATCAAAAATTCCAGACAAACAAAATTGTATTGAACAATATGCATGTATACATAAGTGTCTACACAAATGAAAAAGCTTACCAGAAATTCCAATGTCGTAGCCAAAGATTAGACCTCCCATTGCAGCCACAATACATGTTACCATCACAAACGGGGTGAGATTTCCTGGGTACTCCCTGCCCGTACCAGGGCCTATAACTCCTACTGCAGGCATCTTCAAACCAACTTTAATCCCGATAAGAGAAACTCCAACCAATGTTTGGCAGTGTTTATATAGACATCAACCAGCCGTCGGTCTAAGTAATTTAACTTTTATATTAATTATGATTAATGGGTCGGTTTGAATGATGGATTTCCGATCCTAGCAGGAAAAGGAATATTTAAAGTGAGTAAATAGAATTCTATGTATAACTCTCTAAGAATTTCAATTACATTGTAGAAGTTGGGTTTTATATTAATTATGATTATCACAAAATATTAAATTGATAGTTCTTTATATTTTTTTTAACAGATATAATAACTTAATACTTTTAGAAAGGTTAAGTCTCCTAAACAAACCATTTTTACAAAAACTAGGTTATTACTTTCCAACCCTTTATTAATTGGCTATGACCTCTAAATCAAAGATCTTCAAAACTAGCCTTAAAAATAACCTGTTTAACTTCACCAAAAGTCATTAAAAATGGAATTTAGAGAAGAAAATACATGGTTGGAAGTTGGTGGATTTACACGTTATCGTGTCAACACTAAGGCTCTATTTGGTTGAGGGTTTTATAATGGAACGAAATAGAATGTAACACACTTCCATCTTTTGGAAGGAAGTTTTATAATGGAATGAAATGAAATGGAATATGATGGAAGCAAAGGATTTCATGTTACGTTCTGTTTCATTCTAAACAGTGCAAATAAGAAACCTCCAATTCGGGAGTTTAGGATGTATAAACTAATAAATATTTATTACCTAATATACCCTCAATAATTTTTCGTAATACTAATTATTTCTCCTTACCCCAATAACAACCAACACAATACATCCATTATGTTGGGTGTTGGCAGTCATTACAGTAGGGGAAGAGCAAGTTGCCATTGTAGTAGGGGAAGAGCAAGTTATTGGCCAGCAGTAGAGGAGTGTCTTTACCGGTCAGATCACAATTAACAGAAAATCTCTTTTTTCTTTGTTTTGTAAGTCTTTTTTTTAAGTACTCTGGGCAAATGGGTATGCCAAAGTTTAGAACTGTAAGGTGGGTGCTTAGAGAAATATTATGCTAGGAAACCAAACTACACTAGAAAGGAAATGAATAAAAGTTGGTAATAGTGGGTTAAGAGAAAAGTGCTTTACGAGATTTTGGGAACATTAAAACTAGTGTTTCAAGATCAAGTTTTTAACTAGGAAAATTTATGATCTTCTCCTCATTGTTGCGTTGCGTTGTGATCTTCTACTCATTATCTGCAAGTAGTGCAAATATTTCTGCATCCTCAACATCAAACTCCTCAGTCTTTCTCTACGCACCACTGATTGTTACATATTCACAATTTTTTGGATTTGTCAGAATGACAATCACATTTTTGTAGCATGCAGATTTCATAGTGAAGTTCCATATCTTTGTTGAATAATAATTTCTTGCATGCCTTTTCTATGCATTAAACCGAACCCCTTTAGCAATCATAATTAGATGCATTTTGTTTTGGGTGAGGAGATTGTAATTTATCTGTTTTGGTTCACTTTACATATGGGTTTGTCCATTGTTCACTTTACACCGAAGTGAACATTATCTGTTTTGGCTCAGTTTACATAAGAGTTGAGCTGCTAAAAGTGTCGATTATTTAATTTGAAAGGCATAAACATATAGGTCAATACTTTATATAATCTTGTAGGTGCATTCAACATAATGTAATACAATGATCCACTCATTTTACCTTATCTCACACTTTTTATATGTTGTGTTGTCTGAATTTGGGGTGTTTTTCAATCGTTTCTATCGTCTTTGTTTTTGTTTCCCTATACTTTGCTTGAAATTTTAGTGGGGGGATGATTCAGATGAAGCTTCCCTTACGTTGCTTCTTGTTGATTTTATAACACCATATATAAATGGAGATATCTATGTTATATTTGTTATATTTTAATTTTCACAATCTAAAAACTACTCCTAATTTTATTTTTTAGAGATGAACAGTGAAGGTAATTGAATCAATAATTAAAAAAATTGAATTGTATACACATCAATTAGCGCTTGTTCATGTTGCTTGACTTGTGATCTATTGGTGGGTGTTACGTAAGAGACATGCGAAAGACAAACTTCAAATGCTTACACCATCAAAGAGATCGCAATCAAGGGAGAGTATCATGTGAAGAATTTTATTTCATTCCAATGGGAGAAATATAATTAGAATGCAGCCTAAACCATTTGTCGAATTATGTGACTTATTAAGATGGTGTGCTTTGACCCACTATAAATGCAACTATTGAAGAATAAATAACGAAGTTTCTACACATATTAGGGCATAATATTACTAACCGAGAGATTGCGTTCTTTTGGAGTCGATATGGGAAAACTATAAGCTGTCATTTTCATAGCATTTTAAAAGCAATTATACAACTAGAAGATATGTTCCTAAGACAACCTGAAGGATTAGAAACTCCATCGGGAATATTGAACAGTAGTAGATTTGACCCATTTTTTAAAGTGATTTTCTTTTCTTAACTTAGTATAGTTATATTAAACACATATAATATTTGATAATAATATACTTCAATGTTAGGATTATGTTGGTGCAATTAAATGTACACATATCCGTGTGAAAGTACCTGCTCGAGATGCTATTAGATTTTGTAGGAGAAAGGATTATCCAATACAAAATGTGTTGTGTGCTTCTTCTTTTGATATGAAGTTCATGTATGTATTGGCTGGGTGGGAAGGAATAGCATTCGATTCACGGATTATGAAAAATGCACTAACTAGGAAGTTCTCACTTAAAATTCACTAAGGTAAAAATAGGGCTCAAATCTTATTAACTAATAAATGTCATAAATTACATTTTGACGTAGTTTTATTCATCATAGGAAAATACTATCTTGTTAATGCTGGATTCATGTTGAGAAGTGGACTTATTACACTATATAGAGGAGAACGATATCACTTGAAAGAATATTCAAGGAATCCACTATGAAATGCTCATGAATTATTCAATCATCGACGTTTATCATTGCGTAACGTTATCAAAAGGGCATTTGGTGTGTTGCAAAAATGGTTCTTGATTATAACATCCACCACAGAACCATCATATGACATTCAGACTAAAAAATTATTATTATGGCTTGTGTCATTCTACACAATTTCTTAATTGATTCAAATCTAGATGATCCATTTCTTAATGAAGAGTACGATGGAGAGGAAAATGATAATTAAGATGGGTATGACAATGACGACGAAGATGATGCACACAGTAGAGAAATTATAAGAGATAACATGACTGATCATATGTGGGCTGATTATACTTTAGGATAGATATCGCCTCATCACAATAAATTTATGTTTTCTATGATTTTATATTGCTTTAAAAATACATATTGGCTACTTGTATTTAAATATGATGTTATTTATTAGTGTTGTTAATGTTTTCACATGCAATTGTTCCTTTGTAATGCTTATTCATTATTCTTGCCTTTTATATTATTTGGAAATATTTGAAGCTTCAATATTGCGTATGTTTTTGATATA
>JAOTAZ010000002.1:23940011-23950113 GCA_025629785.1 Erythroxylum oxycarpum | reverse complement strand
GATAAGAATGATGTTGTAATTGAGGAAGAAAATTTAGGAAGGATTTGCAAGTTTTAACAAGGACAAGATTTATGTCTAATTCAAGGGAAAATCTGGAATAATTGAGATATAATTAGCCAAAGTTTCCTTCATGAAAGATGTAGTTTGTCTTTTTATCTTTCCGACGCTATAAAGTTTGTAATTTTTGAGTGTCGGAGTTAAGAGATATGATTGTTACAAGTTATGATGTTGCATAGGGTTTGTGTATGATGACAGCTATGGTATATTGATGAGAATTGTGAGTTTGATGATTCAAATATATTGATATTTGAGAGTTTCGTGAAATGAATTTGATGTTTGAATTGTTATAAAGTGATTTTGCATTAGAAGAAGTGAATTTGTAAAGATTATAAGTGTATATGGTGTTAGGATGAAGATAGGAAGCTTAAAAGAGGGTTTCGAGGACTTTGGGGAGACCCAATGTCCGTTTAATGGACCTTCTCGAGTGTGAAAACACCCTTTGGCTAGTATATGTCCATTAAAAGGACATAAATGTCCGTTTAACGGACATTCTCGGGTCATTTGGCCTCCTAAGCAGCATGTCTATTTAACGGACATTCACGAAAAAAATGGCAATTTTTGACACCGTTAGGGGCAGAATTAGACTTTGTGGTCTTCATGGAAGTTGTAGGTCTAGATGTCGTCTTTCCAATGGTCCAAAAACGAAATCAATCTAACTTCTAGATTAAAAGTTATGGTGATCGCTCCAAGAGAGGTTCAAATCCCTCATTCGACCTCCAATTGAGGTGATTCTTGGATCAATAGATTCCTAAGACATGTATCTTTATTCCCATAAATATTTGTATCATTTGGGGTTGAATTGAGAAAGTTTGCATGAAAGTAAGTGAGAGGTCGATTAGGAGAGCATGATTAGGGTTTAACAGACTTGATCTTTTTAAGCATATCTTGAGCTATAGAGCTCCGATTGAGATTATTCTTTCTTTAAAGCAAACTAGAGGCATAGAGCTATGATTGCTATGAAGAAGTCAAACTGAAATTCAGATTTTAAGATCTCCAAATTCTGTTTGCACGCAGGAGAAATGAGTTCAAACATGGTGACTGCTTTGTGTGGGCACACCATTGAACAAATTGTGAGTGAATTTTTAGGATGTTATGAGAATGAAAAAAAATTATGATGGCTAATGAGGGTTTAATGTAAGAACCCTTCAAGATAATATGCACGCTCACGTTTCATGATTTTCACAAGAGGTTGGGCTTCGGAATCAAGCGGGGTCCAACAGACAAATGAGTCCGCATAAGTTGGGTTCCGGAAACGGGATCCAACATAGTACCTACTAGGACCACCACTGGATGGAGAATGTGTATTGATTACAAGAAACTGAATGCAATGATCAAAAGGACCATTTTCCTCTCCCTTTTATCGATTAAATGTTAGATAAACTTTCTAGAATGAGTTTTAATGTTTTCTTGATGGTCTTTCAAGTTATTGTCAAATACCGATTGTTCCTGAGGACTAAGCAAAGATGAAATTCACTTGTCCATTTGGGACATTTGCCTTTAGGAGGATGTCATTCGGGCTGTCTAATGCGCTTGCAACATTTCAAAGGTGTATGTTTTCCATTTTCTCAGACATGATTGAGGACTTTTATCGAGGTATTTATGGATGATTTCTCAATCTTTGGTACCTCTTTTGATGATTTCCAAATAAGTTGAATGTGCTTGAAAGATGTATTGAATGCAACTTGACTTCAAGTTAGGAAAAGAGTCATTTTATGGTGAAACAAGGAACAAGCCTAGGTCATGTTGTATCAAAAAGGTTGATAAGGCTAAAATTGAAGTTATATAAAAGCTTCCTCAACCCACTTCTATCAAAGGTGGTGTTAAAAGTTTTCTAGGATATGCTGAATTTTATAAGAGGTTTATCAAATATTTTTCTAAGATAAGTCATCCTTTATGCCAACCATTAGCAAAAGATGCCCATTATGATTTTATTGAGGAATGCTTTAATGCCTTTAATGTTCTTAAAGAAAAGTTGATCTCTGCACTAATTATTGTGGCTTCTGATTGGTTTTTACCATTTGAAATTATGTGTGATGCTTCTAATTTTACCGTGGGAGCTGTTTTAGGCCAAAAAGTTGAGAAATCTTTACATGTGATGTATTATGCTAACTTAACTTTGAGTGATGCACAACTAAATTACACAACCACTTAGAATGAATTATTGGCTGTGATTTTTCCATTGGAAAAATTTAAACCTTATTTGTTAGGGTCAAAGATCATAATCCATTTTGATCATGCAACTCTAAAATATCTTTTGATCAAAACGCATGCAAAACCATGGTTAATTA
This sequence comes from Erythroxylum oxycarpum, assembly GCA_025629785.1. Lineage (NCBI taxonomy): Eukaryota > Viridiplantae > Streptophyta > Magnoliopsida > Malpighiales > Erythroxylaceae > Erythroxylum > Erythroxylum oxycarpum. The sequence continues at coordinate 23,947,765 of JAOTAZ010000002.1, read as the reverse complement.
GATGGATTTTGTTGTTACAAGAGTTTGATATGGAAATAAAAGATAAAAGAGGGAGTGATAATGTTGTCGCAGATCATTTGTCTAGAATAGCTCCTACCTTGGAAACTCTTGAGCAACAAAAGAATTATGCAATTGCTGAGAAATTTCCTAATGAGCAGTTATTTTTTGTGAGTAAAGTGCCTTGGTATGCTGACTACATGAATTATCTTGCATGTGACATTTTGAGACCTAACATGACTTCTCAGGAAAGGAAAAGATTCCTTCATTTAAGTAGGTACTACTTTTGGATGATCGATACCTCTACGAGATTTGTAAGGATGAATCATTCAGAGGTGCGTTTTAGAGGACGAGCAGGTAAGTGTCTTGACCTTTTGTCATGAACGCCACTATAAAGGCCATTTTGGAGGGAGGAAAAATGCTTCTAAAATTCTTCAAAGCGGATTGTATTGGCTCACCTTGTTTAAGGATGCTCATTTCTTCTGCTTGAAATGTGATAAATGCCACTGAACTAGAAATATAAGTAGAAGAAATGAAATGCCCCTAACTAACCAATTATCTGTTGAGTTATTCGATGTTTGGGGTATTGATTTTATGGGTTCGTTTCTTAAATCTTGTGGATTTGAATATATACTTGATGTTGTTGATTACTTGTCTAAATGGGTAGAAACAATACCCACCCAAACTAATGATGCTAATGTTGTTGTCAAATTTGTGAAGGAAAATTTTTTTAGCATGTTCGAGATTCTGCATGCAATCATCAACGATGGAGGAAGTCATTTCTACAATAAGTTTTTTGAGAAGCTCATGAAGATATATGTCATAACTCACAAGGTGGTGACTTTGTACCATCCACAAACTTCTAGATAAGTGAAAACAAGTAAAAAAAAATAGATTAAGGGGATTTTGGAGAAGACTGTGCACCCATCATGGAAGGATTGGTCAACAACGTTAAATGATGTATTATGGGCATATCGTACGACTTATAAAACTGTCTTAGGAATGAACCCTTATTGGCTTGTTTTCGGGAAGGCTTGCCATTTACCGGTTGAGGTTGAGCATAAGAAGTTATAGGCAATTAAGATGGTGAACCTAAATCTAGATGATGGGGGACAAGAGCGTTTGCTTCAAATTTCAGAATTGGATGAACTTCGAAGTAAGGCTTACCAGAATTTCAAATTTTACAAGGAAAGAACAAAACACCTTCATGATATGAGTCTTGTAGGTATGTTCCTCAAACATGGAATGAAAGTTTTGTTATATAATTCTCGATTGCATTTGTTTCCAGGTAAGTTGAAATCAAGGTGGAATGGGCCATTTGAAGTAATCAAGGTCTTTCCCTATGGAGCAGTGGAATTGGAAAACCCACGAACAAAAAAAATATTTAAGGTGAATGGCCATCGGGTGAAACCATATTTGAAAGGAGCAATTGAAAAGAAAACCGTGGAATCTATCATTTTGAGAGATCTATTTCAAGAGATGTCGAGCTAACAAACATTAAAGAAGTGTTAAATGGGAGGTAACCCATATCATTATGTTTTGTCTTTCAATGTAGTTGTTTGTTATTTCTTTTAATGAAACTCGACTTAATCTATTTGCTTTGTGTGCATAGACCTTCTTTTCAATCTCTTCTGTTTGTCTTCCTCACAGCTATCTCCACTCCTCAATTTCGAACACCATGGTTATTATCATGCTCCACACCACATCGATGCAGCTACCACCACCCTTTCGTATCGTATTTCTTTCCCTGTTCTTTTTATTGTTCGTATTGCATACAATTTAATTTCTTTTAGTCTTTAATGTTTGTCCTCATTCATGTTAATTTTTGTCTTTTTTCCTATACCCCTCTTTTACTTTTCTGTGTCACATTAGGAATAATGTGATGATTAAGTATGGGGGGGTATTAATTGTGTATTGTGTGTTTGTTTTCCTATTTTTTATTTAGAGATGTATGATCATTAAAAGAACTCAATCAGGATTAGAAATGCATAATATTGGTGAATGAGTATACTTGCATGCTTAGACTGGTTAACTTGGATTTCGGTTAAAAGGACAATAGCTTGTTGTGATAGATTAACGACACTTTTGTAAGAATTTGAGCCTTTTTGAAATATTAAACACCAATTTGGAGTATTATTTGTTGAGAGTGTTGTTTCATGATTAAGGGACTTTAGAACTTGCTTGAAAATACTAGTTAAGATCACACAACTTTATGCAAACGTTGATATGATGAAGGTTACTAGGATTTACCTCGTTAGCTTAAAAGGCCACCATAATGTCACCCTTAGTGAGCCCCCTTGAGCTTAAATGAAACCTTTTCTTTCTTTAAACCCAAAATATGGGCCTTAACCTTGATTGTTTATCTGCTTCATTAACCTACCATAAGGGCAAGTTGAGCATTTGAAAAGGTATAATCAGGTTTAGGGAATAAGTGTAGGGGAATCATAGCTTATAGTTGACTTTGAGTTAGGGATGGGTATGGTTGTAGTAATTTTCTCTCCTCTATATTTTTCTTTTATTAATTTCCTTGTTTTAAATGAATAAATAAATAATTAAAAAGGAGAAAAAGAGAAACAAAGGAAAGAGAAGACGATCAAAAAATGAAAGAAGAGGAGAGACATAAAAATGGGAGTGTTAACTTTATTACGTGGAAGGAAAGAATTGAGTGTTTTATTTTTCATTTTTTCTAAATTACTTTGAATCTTTAATTAGCTCTGTGGTTTTAAACTACAATTTTCCTTTTTCCTACCTTTATCTCAACTTTATTACAGTCGAAATAAAGACCTTCGGATTGATGTTTGTGTTTGATATAAGTGGTAGAGATTGGATTAGCAAGCAAGCCTATGGTAAATACCTTACGTGAAATGAACGATGTGTGAATATTTACTACCTTTGAATGCTTAAGAGGATGCAGAGTGAAGTGAGCGTCTATCACACTTGTTGATGGTTCTTTAAATTGAAGTGCTTGTTGATTTTGGCTTAATATGTGAAGAATTGCTTATTCATGGAGTATTATAAGTTTCAAGTTCTTAGATTGTGTTTATTGGAATAATCATTGATATCTTTAACTATTATTTGGGAAAATTGTTGCTTCCATTGTTTGTTCTTTTATAGTCTAGTGTTTTTTATTATGCTTAATGAAAAATATAGTTTAAGTGTGGGAGAGTTGTTGTGTCTAATTTTGTTGCTTTTAATTTCCTTTATATCTTGATTTTGGTTACAAATCCTTATGTTTTGATCCAAATGTGAGATAAATTGAGTGTAAATGATGTGAATATTGCATGAATGTTAATTGGATTATTTTGTGAACTTTGCATATATGTTGAAGGGAAAATTACGTAAATTTTACATGAAAAGAGAAATAAAAAATTAAAAAAGAAAAAGAAAAGAAAAGTGGTGACAAGTGTCACCACCTCACGGTTGTGATAATTCACCACCTTAAAGGTGGCGGGACTAACATTAATTAAATTAAATGTTAATGTTAGTCACGGTAAGTCACCACTGTGCACGACTAACATTTAATTTAAATGTTAGTGTTGACCCTCGAATTTTTCATTGATGAATAAGCATGATTTATAGTAATTTTGAGCTTATGATAGATTATTTATTTTGGAGTAATTAGTATGTCAAAGTTAGGAGGATTTATTGTATAGATTGATTTAATTAAAGTGATAAGGTAATAAGAATGAAGCAAGGGCAAAATGGGCAAGTTACTTAAGGTTAAAAAGCTATAAGGCATAATGGAAGGGCATAGTGTTCATTGCTCATTCATTTAGGGTATAAGTGAAAGAAGAATAAGTTGTTGTCTTGTTTTAAATTGAAGAAGAAATCGTGGAAGATAGGAAAAGAAGAGAAAAGCTATGGCTTTTGGGAGATTCTTGAAGAATTTAAAGACTTTGAGGCTAAAACAAGTAAGTATGAGCATTAACCCTTCTTGATTGTTGGATGAAGCATATTTAGTGATAGTTAGACGTGAAAATAAAGTGAATATGTGTAGGAAGTTGTTGATGAATGGTTTATGTAAAGGTGTTATTGTTTGGTTAATGATCAAAGATAGATTATGATATATTTGTACATGATATTGGGTTGAAATGAAGTTGAAAATGAAGTAGAAGAGATGGTTTAGTGTTTAAATGGGTTATATGTGAAATATGGGAAGTAAAAAATGAAAAATGCAACAAAACTCGTTCTCAAAATAGGTTTCTGTAAAAGTTCGTCGCAGCGAACTTCTAGGTTTTGCCGCAGCGAACTCAACTTTCCAACACAGAACATAGTTTGGTATTTTAGGCATAACTTTTCTGTAGATGTCTAAATTGAGTGATTTTTGATTTGGTGTAAACTAGAGTCATAGGTCTACAAATTGTATGAAGAAATCGAGTCTAAATTCAGTTTCTAATAATCTCAATTTTTAGATGGAAGTGGAGCATAGATTTTTATTTCAGCATAAGAAATAGTTCAACTTGTTGAGTTATCACTTTCCGATTCCAAAACCAAATTGAATGGAATTTGGTTGTTGTTTAAGAAAATCAAGTGAGACAAGAGGAGCAAGAGGAAAGACATCCTTAAGCAAGTTTATAAGCAAAGAATTGAAGGTGGGTACATGTTTATAATAGAGTAAATAAGCCACTCATTGTTTTCTTCAAATCAAGGAAGTTTAATGATTTAAATTGCATCATCAATGTTGCCTTGATTATGTCTTGAATGAATTGAGAAATTGCTACATGTTTGATATGTGTGAATTGCGTGATGATTTATGAAAATGATTTCTTTTCAAAAGATCACGTGTTTATGAAATCATGTTTTCGGAAATGATTTTCAAATTATATCAAGTAGATGAAAAGCAAGTTTTCGAAAAACTATCATTTTGGGCAACAAGTTTTCAAGTTATGAAATATATGAAGTAAATCATATACTAGTATAGACTTTATGTTTGATATACAAAACACACAAGAAGGGGGGTTGAATTGCATATTTTTTTTCTTGAATACAATCCCCTTTTCAAACTTCTTTGAAAACTTGCTTTTTCAGAACTATTAAGTAAAAATATCAATGTTTTGCGATTGAGTTCTAAGTACTTGTATAAGATAGTAGAATTTAAAAGTTGAGAGTTAGAGAGTAAGAATCGACACAGCGAATTTATCCTGGTTCACCCCAAATTGTGGGCTACGTCCAGTCCTCAAAATCCTTTCTAAGATTTCACTATACTTCTCAAAAGTACAAGTAATCTTTTCACCAAGCCTCTTCAGGTCTCCTACAACAAGTATTCTTTTCTCACTTAGCCTCTTTAGGCTCTCATCTTTTCTTCTTTCTTACTGAAAGATGTTTGCGAGCTTTATTACAGAGAATAATAGCTCTAGAGTTTAGCATAATGAATATAGTGTCTCAAAATCTCTTTGAATTTGTTAACTTTTTAAAATCTCTAACTTCTTCAATCTTCGACTCCGACTCGTATTTACAGCCTTCGTCTTCAACTACTTCTTGATATCCACTTATTTCTTCTTATTTTTTGATCATTGAAGAAACAGTTATTCAATTGAGTTCTGTAACTAACTCAAAGTGATTATCCATCCGATGTGGTATCGGGTCTTCGTCTTAGTTTCTATCATCTTAGTTTCTTTCGTCATACTTTGTGCTTCCGCTTCATCTTATTTTCCGCTTCGTCTTAGTTTGACTTCTACTTCCGTCTTACTTTCTCTTCAGCTTCCGTCTCATTTTCTTGTTTTGCTTCATCTTACTTTTGTTTCTTCACTTCGTCTTACTTTTGTCTCCGTGCTTCGTCTTACTTTTTTGCTTGTGTCTTACTTTTCTGCTTCGTCTCACTTTTCTACACACTTATCACATCAATTATTTCTAATATTATTATTATTTGAATGTCATCAAAATTATTAATCGTAAAATCATTTTGACTTAACAATCTCTCCCTTTTTGATGATAACAAATAATCATAATTTAGAAAGATAATTGAATATTATTAATAAGAAGATATACAATTTAAAAAATTGTAATAAACTATACTATCTTCTTATTCTCTCCTATTCTCTTCTTTTTCTTCTTTTCTTTTTACTTCTTCTTTTTCTCCCTCTATCTTTCTCATTTTCTTCTCTTCTCCCCTATTTCTTATTGATAAAAAATCAAGACCGAAGATGCTTCAAAATTTCTGAAAACATTTCTTTCATTTCAGTGCGAAGTAACTTGAGGTCTTGTCGAATATGAGCTACTTCCTCACGTAAGTTACTCACTGAAGCACGCAGATCATCATCCTTTTGTTGTTCTTCTTCAAAACAAATAGTAGTGCTATATGCATCTGAATATATGCAGGAGGTTTGAAGGATAGGTTTGATTCAGGGAGATCAAAGTCATCGAGTCCAGGTAGTTTTGGAACTTTTTTTCCAAATAGGTGTAGTGCATCTCCAATTGAAGACATAGAACTCAAGGGTCTAATGTGCATAATTAGGTGCACAAAAGTCTCTATTTTGTAACTGGTATCTCTAACTCTAATGGTTTTGTACTGCTCTTCTGTTATTCTGCCTGCTACCTTAATAGTTTCACCTGTGGTTCGACGACCGTAATTACTTCCTGATGCCTTTGAAATGTGGTGGGAAGCATAAATTCCTTTGTGATGAGCTAGATAACACGCTGCATCTATGTTTCTCACTTCTTCTTCAATCTGATCCTCTATCAGATCACTTGTTATCCCTTCTGGATACATTTTCTTCTTCCCCTTTTCTTCATTACAATCAATGTAAGGTCTTAGTTGAATGTTAAGTACAATCTTTATCACAATTCTTTTTGTAAGAAGGTAAATAGTGTACCTCTGCTTCGTCATCTGTGTTGGATATGGTTGTAATCTCTCATCCCGCAGAACACAATACAACCATGTCTCTCCATCATTCAACAGGTGTATAGAGCAACTATTCACCAAGGTTGGTTCAAGTTGTACTTTGACTAGCCTATTCAGGGGTTCTCTAATGATTATAGAGTTGTTACTCCTGATAGTTTGAACTTCTTCAATAATCTTTGTTAGAACCCGATCTCGAAATCGGACCCCAACCGGAAAGCGGAAACGGAAAACACAAAATGAAAGACGGAAGCGAAACAAAAAGTGGAAGTATCACATCGGATCGGATACGAATTTGGAAGCAACGACTGAATCGGAAACAACGAAAACGAATCGCTTAATAAAAAAACGGAAACGAAGGAATGGAACGAAACGAAACGAATTCAAATCGAACCAAAACGGATAACCGATATCCGCGAAAGAAAACTTTCAGACATAAGTCGCGTTGGAAACCTTCGACTAAACCTATCCGAAAAATCCGGTTAGTCGGAAATTTATCCTCCATCAAAACTTATTTCTTCAAAATTTATCCAGCTCATAAACCTTAATCTTATACTTATTCTAACTTGCCATAAACCGATTTTTATTGAAAATCTGGCAGCATAACGGCTGTATTTTGAATAGCCCAAAAATCTGCAAATCAAAAACACACTTCTAAAATCACCTCCAAACATACAACCAACATCGGACCTCCTGTCCGGAATTCCAGCAGAAACAAACGCAAACTTATAACTAACACTTCAATAATTTTCACAATCATATTCAATCTCAACCTCATTTATATATACAATCCACAATTTGCTTACATCATCCAATGCCATAATCATACACAAATCTATATCTCAAATCCATACACAATTTATGATTCCAATCAATACATAATCACAAAATCGTACACAAACTCAAATCCCATACATAA
>JAOTAZ010000002.1:23926808-23938054 GCA_025629785.1 Erythroxylum oxycarpum | reverse complement strand
ATGAAGTAAAATGAAATGTGCAGGGGCATTTTAGGTACATCACTTAAGAGGTAAGTTTTAAGGCATAAAAGGAGGGGAAAATGGGTCTTTAGCCACTCATTAGATGACATGGCACTAGAAGAATGAAGGGCTGTCGTGGGAGAAGGAAGAGTCACGACAATGAGAAAGAAAAGAAGAGAAAGGAAAGAGAAGTGAGAATCGGTGATGGAGGAGAAGAAAACAAGCTTGGGGTTGCGATTTTTCTTGGTTTCTTAGAGGTTTTTGATGCTTTTCAAGAGGAAAGAGAGGGGAGAAGATGAAAGTCTCCTTTGGAGCTTGAAGAAATACGAAAATGGAGGAGAAAAAGATAAGAGAGAGAAAGTTTTTATTTTGATATTTTTTGATGAAGTCTTGGTCTAGATAGCTTGATATTGTTATGGGATTGAGTTTTCCTATGATTAATTTAAGTGATTATGCCAAGATGAGGCTTAATTTTGGATGATTGATTAGTTAGGGTTTATAGCCAAATTTTGTAATTTGGAGTTTTTGGAAATTGGTTGTTTTGGATGGCTTGAAATATGTTGGAAATGGGTTTCTTATAGTTAATTTTGAAGATTTTGTCTAATGTGATGTTGAATTTGGATGAAATTGGTTTAGGAAATTCTAAATTTGAGGAAAGAAGAAAGACTTTGGAGGCTTGAAGTTATGGACAAGTCTTTAGCATGGATTTGAGGTGGGTTTCGTGTCTATCAAAATTCTAAGTGTTTCTTTTAAAGCAAGAGAAGAAAATGATTTCGAATTTGCTTCATATTGGTTGCATTATTTTTGTGTTATGAACATTGTTGCATCAAGTACGATATTTTGATATCAATTGAAATGTGAGAATTTTTATACTATGCCTTGCATTAAGGCATTTTGGTCAAATGGAAAGAAGACAAGCATGAGATTTTAAATTTGTGAATGATTGATTCAGCATGAACATTTATGTGCTTTGTTTGGGTGAGAGAGGACCCATTTCGTAGTCACGTCGATGTTGACAAAACCTTATCCCGGCTGCCCGCTTGTGGCCCACGAGATACGAAAATGGACTCGTTTCGTTTACGGTGCAAACTTCGGTTTCATCGTTTTGTTTTACGGAGCCCTCGAGCCGTTTGATGTGCATTTGCATTATGATGTGTTAAATGATTATGAATTGTTATAAGTTTGGATGCATTCATGATTTAACAATTGCATTAGTTGTGTTTGAGAATTTATGATTACTTAACAAGGATTTTTGAGAAACATGGGTTTTGTAACTCAAAAGTGATTTTTCCAAGAAATTGAACTTTTCGAAAGATTTTTGCTTGTTATTCGTTATAAACATGTTACCCACGGGCTTTTAAAGCTCACCCCCTCTTTATCCCATCCACAGGTTATAAGCAGGAACAAAGTGAAAGAGAGTCAAGACATTACTTCGGAATGTGCATGTTTTGCCATATTATGTAATTGTTGATGTAAAATAAGGCTCCATATGTATATTGAGAATTATAGGGTTTTGAATGTTTTGGTAAATTGGATTTTTGATATTGAGAATTGTATTGTGGTTTGCAAATGCTATTGAAGGTTGTAAACTTTTAGTTTAAGATGTAAATGAAATATGGAATTGTGTATAGTTTAAATTATGGATTTGTGTATGGATTGGCATTGTGAATTAGATATTAATCATATCCAATGGATTTGAGTTACGAACTGGTATATGGATGATTATGAGGTAGGAATATAATTGTGTATGATGATGAGTTGAGAAATCTTTGAATATGAGCTATGATTATATACTTATAGGTGAATTGTGGAAAACAAAGATAGGTTTTGTGGTGAATGATGAATGTTATTGAATTTGAGGAGGCATGAATTGAGGTTGAATGTGGATGAATTTCAACTAGAAGTTAAATTGTTTGAATGAGGTTGTTATAAAGAAAATGAAGTTGGAATAAGTGTAAGATTTTCATGAGGGCAAAATATGTATATGCTGCCTTCCGATGACAAAATGTATTGATCTAGGTTAAATTAGACCAAGTAGCCTTCATGAAAGTTGTAGTTCTTCCTTATAGCTTTTCAAGCCTATAAATTATGTAATTTTTCAATGTTGGAGTTGAGAGTTATGCTTACTACAAGTTAGGATGTCGTATAGGATAAAATTCCCGAACCTTTAGAGGTTATGACGTGATATCAGACTAGATAAGGGTTGATTTTGGGAAGATATGAGTATCGGGAAAGTTAGGATGGGTTTAAGACCCTTTGGAGGGGTCTTGGAGGATGAAAAATTCATGTCACCCGAAGGTTACACGGTCTACTCGTGTGAATTTACACGGGCCGTGTGAATTTACACGGGCCATGTAATTCTGGGCGCAGGGGACTCTTTTCACCCGAAGGTTACACGGGCAGACCGTGTGATTTCACACGGTCCGTATATTTTGACCCCCTTAATGTTCGGATTTGAATTTTTGGTCTTCATGAAAGTTGTAGCTCTCGAAGTCTTCTTTCCAATGGTATAAAAACGAAAGCAATCCGACATTTGTAGAGAAAGTTATGGCATTCACGCCAAAGTATGTTCAAATCAATTTAGGTCATGAACATGGTCTATTCTTTTGATTATAACTCCCTCATCCGACCTCCGATTGAGGTTGTTCTTTGACTAATGGATTCATAAGATATATAGGTATCTTCTGATGAAAATTTGTATCATTTGGAGTTGAATTGAGATAGTTTGCATTAAAGTAAGTGAGAGGTCGGATAGGAGAGCATGTTTGAGATATGAGTTCATTGTGGTATTTTGATGATATCTTAAGCTATAGAACTCCGATTGAGGTGATTCTTACGCCAAATTAAACAAGAAACATAAAGCTATGATTTATGTGTAGAAGTCAAATTGAAATTATGATTTTAAGATTTCCAAAGTCTGCTCACAAGCTGGAGAAATTAAGTTCAGGCGTGGTAATCGTTTTGTGTAGGCGCACCATGGAACAAAGTGTGAGGTTATTTTGATATGTTATGAGAATGAACTTGTAACGGATGATGGGTAATGAAGTGCAAAAAAAAAGATGGCCAATTAGGGCTTAATGGAATAACCCATCAATGAACGAAGTTCAAGGTTCTAGGTGTTATGCTTTTCGGATCGATCGTTGGGTTCTGGTAACGAGGTCCAACAAGGTCTCTACAAACAGTATTCTTTCACTCTTAGCCTCTGCAGGCTATCTGCACTACTTTCACTCTGAAAGTTATTTCGAGCTTTGTTACAGAAATAGTAGCTCTAGTTTTTTTCGCATAATATCTCTCAAGTATTGCTAAGCTTTTTAATCTCGCTAAAAAAATTAAAAACTCTTTGACACAACTCGTATTTATAGCCTTCGTCTTCAACTGCTTCTTGAAAATTGCTTCTTGATCTTTCAAGAATCGGTTATTCAGTTGAGTTCTGTAACCAACTCAAGCTGACGTGTCTTCTTGATTCTTCCGTCTGCTTTCCGCTTCCGCATCTAGCATCTACTTTTGCTTTCGTCTCCTTTTGCTTCCGTCTCCTTTTATTTGCGTATGCTTTTATTTGTGTCTGCTTTTGCTTTCGTCTGCTTTTATTTGCGTCTACTTTTACTTTCGTTTGCTTTTATTTGCGTCTGCTTTTGCTTCCGTCTGCTTTTATTTGCGTCTGCTTTTATTTGCATATGCTTTTGTTTTTATCTGCTTTTCAAATAGCTTCCTTCCGTCTGCTTTTCAAATAGCTTCCTTCCGTCTGCTTTTCTTTATTTTGCTTTATTATTTATTTTTCATCAAAATCATTAACCGTAAAGTCATTTTGACTTAACAAAAACCTCTGTTTTAGGACGATAATGGCCTTTCTGAATGACTCTCCTATCCAAAATACATTCAAGCTGTGGTAAGATAGAATCGGATGGAAAGATTGGAGGGAGCTATGCCATGCCCTTTCTTGTCGGTAAATCTTCACTTAAATCCATATCTTCCTCCTCCACATCTTCTATCATGAATAATTGACGACGGCTACATCAATGACCTTGAGTAAATTTTTCATCGCAATAGTAACACAGGCCTTTATCACGTCTCTCTTTTGCTTCTTGAGGCGATATTCTGCGAACTGGCATAATCGGTATGGTGTCTGTAGCAGCGGGTTTGGTGGTTGCCGCAGGTCCAAATAGTCCAGCCATATTGCTTCCTTGAACAACCTCATGGGTCTTGACAGCAGGTATTGCTTTCTTTTTTAATGTATTTCGCTCTTCGATTAAACGAGCAACTCCAATAGCAGTGGCTACGGACTTTGATTGTTTGATTTTGACATCCAGTCTCACCTCGTCCTTTAAACCTGCAATAAAACAACCCACAAGAAAGGATTCTGGTAAATCATCAACTCTGTGTGATAATTTTTCAAATTCTTCCTAATATGCTTTCACAATGGTAGTTTGTTTTAATCTTGTTAATGCTTCTGAAGGATCTTCATAATGGGTGGGCTCGAATCGTTGAAGAATGGCTTTGGTAAATTTATCCTAAATCATTAGTCCCTTGAATGTACTAAGCCACTGATGCCACTACAGAGTGATGCCTTCCAAGTGAAAAGAAGCAAGTTGTACTCACTGGGTTTGGACTATTTCTTTACATTCAAAATACTGCTCCGCCTTGTTTATCCAAGCTTGCGAATCTTTCCCATCAAACTTGGGAAAATTGAGTTTAAGGTGATGGGTATTTGAGTTTATGGTGTTGCTAGACCTGGTTGGGAGAGGGTTTCTAAAGGTATTGTGAGGTGGGCTATTAGGGGGTGGTGGTTGACGTGAATGTTGAGCTTCGGGGACGCAACCGTTTAATGCTAACCAATACATCACCTCTTACGCCTATGTCTTCTGCATTTTTAAGTAAAACATTGCGCTCCTCTCCATTGCGTTTTGAATAAAATGCACGGCATGCTTTCCACTCAATTGAACACATATCAATACGTATAAGGGTGACCATCGATAGTCCCAGTCCAATTTCCGCTTGTTAACGTATAATTTCTTTGCTTCCAAATCGTACCGAAAATCATATATGAATTAAAGTGAGTATTTTAAACAATTTTATATCATTAATCGCTAAATGTAAATAATTAAATATATCAACAATTAAAGACATATCAATACGTATAAGGGTGACCATCGATAGTCCCAGTCTAATTTCCCATTGTTAACGTATAATGAGTACATCCATTTGGATCTGCCATCAGCCCTATAATAGGGCAACTTGAAGTTCTTCCATAAATGACGGTCCTTGATCACCATAAGCGCGTAACGTCTTGTTAACACAAAAAACTAAGACCCAACACGGAACTTCCCAAAGGGCACGTCTAGGATTATCACATACCACCCTCTGGCAATGTATCTCCTCCACAACTGCAACTCCTTGTCTATAATCTCAATGAAGCTTTCTACTGGATGCGAACGTTGTAAGTAGCGAGGGTAGATGAGGACAAATCAAAGGAAGTGGACTCAACGAGAGCATTGTAGACGTACTTGAAAGAATGGAGAGGGATGCAATACTGAGAAAGAAGGGTGAAGAAGGCATTGGCAGGATCGTCGAGGACAGCGGTGGCCAGGAGGTGATGCTTGGCGAAGATGAGAGTGGGCGTGGCCTCGAAAGTGGGTTTGGCACCGTACATGAAGTGGGCTTTGAAAACTCTAAAGGGGGGGTGGGAGTTTTTGAGGGTGGGATCGACGTGGGCATAGATGTTATATAGGTTGGGTGGAGCTGATTTGAAGAATTTGTCCCAAAGAGGAGCGAGAGGTGGAGACGGTGGGAGGAGAGGGACGAGCTTGTCCAGAAGTGAGAGACATATGTTTACCTATTCCAGATGTGCGCGGAATAGGTCAAGACAAGTTCATATGGTCTGTAACTATTCCCTTATGTATGAGAATAGGTAATCTCAAGAATAGTTATTCCGTTAACTTTTTTATAACCAAACAACGTAATAGTTAATAATTAGGAATGGATGAGTAATAGAATACCATTACCCTCAACCAAACAAGTCGTAATTGTCGATCTTAATTTTATTTAATATTGTAAAAATGAGAAAAATTTTAATTTAAAAATAATTTACCCTATTAAATATAATCTTAGAATTATAACTCCATTTGAGCATAACAAGTTAAGGCTTATAAATGGTAAAACTATTTTTAAAAAAAGTGAGTCATTATTTTAATGAGTTTTATGAATATCATAACTTATATTAATTAAAATGCTTATGCATACCAATAAATAATTTATGATAATATAAATTTATGATGATCATGAGAGCCCCAGTTATGATGATCACAAAGGCCATCACGCATATAATGAGGCCATAAATACAATTACTTATTGTGGTTTAGAAGTAAAGTTATAATAAAACCATGGTTACATAAACGAAGGTTAGTTAAACTTAGTTCAGGAATAATAACAACAACACCCAGTATAAATCCTGCTTAAACACAGGGTCCAGGGATTTCTTGACTAAAAATGAGCATATATACGATAAAAGAGTTGACTTTAATTTATTTACATATTTCCTTCAGCTTAAATCATGGCTAGAATCAAGAGGAAAATTATAGACCTACACCTAAATAATTATTTGGCAATATCTTACTTTGAGAAGGACAATTAATTGATTCCTTGTTAAATTATTGAAGAATAAAATTGTTATGTTGAAACCAAGATTTTAAATTATGGTTTTCAATTATAGTTACAATGTTGATATTAAAATTATGTTATGTATTGTTCTTGTAATTTGATATAATTATATTCATATATTTCTACAATTTATCATGATTATACTTATGTTTTGCAATTTTTCATACTTATATTCATTTTTTATAATTGTATTTATATTGTCTGCAATTGTTACAATATTTTACAATTGAAAATTGTAATTCGTAATTAAAACTTGGGGGATACATTCCTTTTTAGGCATACAACATGAATTGTGCACTTAAAATGACAGTTGAACATTTAGTTATTCTTTTATCCTCTCAAAGAACCATTAAATTGCATTTTTGCTAAGGCAAGTTCAATCTTTGACTTGTTTTTCATTCATATTTCTATCCTGTAAGGTAAAGAAGAAAGTAAAAGTTGGATTTCACTAGCACAGTATGCATATAAAGTCCAAAACCCAAAAATTCTCCTATAAATGAGATAAATTGAGATCGGGATTCAAACATTCACCTCTTCGCACATTTATCAAATTTGTCGATCTCTTATTTTTGTTCTCATTTGAAGGCATATTTCCTAATAAATTAGCGACAGTAATCAAACCTAATTTCTTTTGATTAATTTACTTCAACTTAACTAATTTTAACGGTTGTGCTTTTATATTATTTTTATTATATAATTTACAGTTATTATTTTTAAATATATTAAATAAAATTTTAAAAATATACAAAAACTTATAAATTATGCATTTTAAAAGGTAATATGCTACACCTATTCACTATTTTCGATTTCACATGGCTGTAATTGTAAGGTTTTACGCAGAAGAGTCCTAATCAAGAGTATATCAGATAATTAAACACTACGTCCATCTCTAGTGTAAGAACAAAGAAAAGATTCCTCGTATCATATCATACCCAGTTATCCAATGTCATCACAGGATGTAGAGCACAGATTGAGTTTACACCTTCATTCTCCTCCCCCGTTTTTGCTCCTCCGGCTAAAGCTCTCTCTTCTTCATTTTCACCCTCGTTCATCTACAAATCAGCCTTTCTCTTTCCTCCATCCTCCTTCTCGCAGCCCCTTCAGACCAGGGTTAGTGTTGTCCTTCCTTCACAAAAATTTTTCCTGCCCTCTTCACATTACTGTTTCTAGATCAATATTTTTTGCTCCATCCCTTGCACTGCAGCTACCTTACCAAAAATAGGCTCTTTCTCATAATGTCTGACCACTCACCTCCTAACCTTGCTGATTTTTCCCCTTTACCCTCATGCTTTTCACCATCCTCCTCTACTGAATCCCCCCTAGATCTGCCATAAGCTAACATAAACCCTATCAACCTTTCCTCTTTATCCTCATCCTCTATCAAGGCCCTGCTATCTAGAACCCTTGGGCCCTTACTCCCAATTTGGAGGCAAGCACCCACCTCAGTTACTCATCCAAACCCACCTAAACCAACCACAATAGCTTACTAGAACATTGGGGGAACTAGGAGATCCTGGAAACTTAGAGTTAAGAACATACCTCTATGAGTGAACATCCACAATATTCCACTTGAATATTGGACTACTAAGGGCCTAAGCTTGTTAGCTAGCTAATTGGGAAAACCAATATGCATGGATGAGAATACAACATTGAGGAAACAGATTGGCTATGCTAGATTATGTGTGAGCATGTATATTTCAAAGGAGATGAAAGATTATATTCCCATTTTAAGGTTGGTAGATGGAAATTCTCTAAAGGAGGATAAAGTCATGGTTACTTATCATTGGAAACCTTCTCATAAGTTAAAGGCAAAACATGAAAACCAACAGGGAAAGTTTTTGTTAGGGGAGATCATAAAGAATTGATGGGGCTAGATGAGAATAATACAAAAGGGAAAACGGAAGCCAATGAACTTGAAATGCAGAAAAGGATACCGGTGGACCAGGAATTGGATATTTAAGTAGATAGAAATCAGCCCTACACGGCTAAGGGGGATCAAACTGATCATAATGTCGAGGAACAACATATATAGTTAGTAACAGGAAATATGACAGTATAACAAATGGAGGGAGGGGTCGAAATTGATAAATGTATTATAGATAAAGAAGAGTTGCACAATGGAAATCCCCTAGGAGTTCAGCAATAGACTGCCACCTAAGTGCCACAATAATTAGATCTCTTGCATCAGGTGGAAAATCAAGAGGAAAAGGTGTCACAAGTACAAACTATAAAGAGCAATCGGAGTAATAAGAAGGGATTAAAAGATAAAATTATTACTACATGACCTTTCTAGTTTAGAATGTTATATGAATAAACAACCCTCAGAAGCTCAATGCCTTGAAGGAGTTTGTCTGGCATGAGAAGCCTAAATTATTTTGTCTTTTAGAAACTAAAATCAGACTTGTAAACCTGAATAAATTAGATTACTTTGGGAGTCAATAGAAGATAAAATCCAATCATCAGTACCATGGGTATGGAAGAATCATCATAGTTTATGATAATGATTTTATAGAGGTAAAGGTCTTGGAAGCAAGTGAGCAATTTAAAAATACAAAAATGACTTTCAAAATTGAACATACTTCAGTGTTGGCTAACTTTGTCTATGGTCATGATACTGCATTTCCAAGAATGGACCTATGGAATTTTATAAGAAGACTTAAAGAAACAGGTGGTGGCTCATAGATTATAAGTGGCGATTTCAACTCTACTATTTATCAATCTGAAGTTGAAGGGAACTATGATTTGCTCAACTACAATACCGACTTGTTGGATTGCACCAAAGATATGGAAATTTCTGACTTAAAATGTAAGGGTCACAGATTTACTTGGAGCAACAAGCAGAGCTCTATTTGGCTCATCAGAAAGAAATTGGATAGGGCTTTGGTAAATGTATAGTGGTTAACAACCTTTCCAAATAGTAAAGCCATGTTTTTAGACCCAGGGTTCTCAGACCATACCCCAATCAAGGTGGACAACCTATTTAAAAAGGTTTATTTGAAACACCTTTTCAGGTTTAACAATTTCCTTATCAATGTGGAAGGTTTCCACGAAGCAGTCAGCAAGGGATAGGAAGTAGAAGTAACTGGTACTAAACAATTTATCTGTTTGCAAAAATTAAAGGCTATAAAGCAGGAATTGAAGAGAGTAAATGGAAGTAGGGGGTCTTAGCACAGTGTGAATGCTAGAAACTGTTAGGCATCGACTCTCACCCTTACAAAAATCACTGGCTAATAATCCTACTGATGAGATTATTGCGAAGGAGGAGAAGGTGGCCCTAAAATCCTACATGCAAGAAGTTGATAACCACTGCTCATTATTAAGACAATGGTCTAGAGTCAACTGGATTAGGGAAGGAGACAGATGCATTCGATAAAAACATAATTAAGGGAGATCTTGTATGAGCAAATTGAAATTGCTCAAGATGCTTTGAAACACTTCCAAAAGATCCTAGGATCTAATGGTAATACTAGCACTTACAGTGTAGATCTTATGATATTTATTTATACTAAAATTCCTGAAGATCAAGAGGGTCTTTTAATCAGGCAGTTCACAGAATAAGAGATAGAAGCAGTGGTATTTAAAATGAATAGTTTAAAGGCTCCTAGACCAGATAACTTGAATGGATTCTTTTAACAGAAAACTTGGGATACAATGGGGAAAATTATGAAAGAAGCAATGCATGAGTTCTTCCAGAAAAGGAGTAATCCTCAAAGTGATCAACAAGACTTCCTTGGGTTTGATCCCAAAAGCTCATAACACTACTACATGGAATGATTTCAAACCTATCCCATGTACTAACTTCAATTATAAGATTATTGCTAAAATACTAGCTAACATACTGAAATCTGTGCTACACTACATCATCAGTGAAAATTAAGGAACATTCTTAAGCAAACGGGATATTAAGGACAACATCCTAATTTTGCAGGAACTTCTGAAATGGTATATAAGAGGAAAATCCCCTCAAAATTGCAATTTAAAAGTTGATCTCCATAAAGCTTTTGATAGTGCCAGTTAGGGTTTTTATTGCAAACTATGAAAGTTGTTGGGACCCGATCTCAGAACCGGACTCCAACCGGAGAAACAAAATCCTAAATGAAAACAGAAAGCGAAAACAAAAGAAAAGAATGGACCTTAAACCCAAAAGTGGGCCAAATCATAAGCGAAACACAATTCGGGTTGGAATCAAAGCGAAACACAAAGTGAAAGTATTGAATCAAAACGTATCAAATCGAAAAATTGGATAACAAAATGCGAAACAAAAGCGAAAGCGGAATCGAATGGCTAAAAGGATCAAACAAATCGAATTGGCTCGAAATCAAAGTAAACAAATGGTTCAAACGAACTGAACAAATTTCCGAAATCTGAGAACAAATATCTTAGAAAACAAAACAAACTTGTCGCGTTGGAAACCAATAAGACATTAAATCGAAGCCGATCATATCCGGTATAAAAAAATTTCTTCTTTCTTTCTCATTCCTTTCATCTTTATTCAATCTTATACAAATCAAAACAAAAATAATTTCCCCATTTGGAAACTTATCCTCAATCAAAAACTCAATTCCAAAAGTTCTTCTTATACATTCATACAT
>JAOTAZ010000002.1:23882814-23895175 GCA_025629785.1 Erythroxylum oxycarpum | reverse complement strand
AAAACTAAACCAAGACTGAACACTACACCTAACTTCACTCCAGAAATTGAACATCTTAGGGACTGAATTGAAATTCGGTTCTTTCAGATAACTTGTAGATCCATGTCTCTATTTTAATTAGAAACAAGAATCAACTCATTTGGAGCTCTACAGATCAAGATATCATCAAAATACTGAAGTATGTTCCGAAAAATATCCAACTTATACTCTTATAATTGATCCTCTCACTTTGATTCCATCAAACTTTTCCATATTAATCTCAAAATTCATAAATTTTTATGGAGAGGTAGAGGAATGTCTTAGAAATCCAACGCTTCAAAAATCAAGTTAATAGGATGTTGGACAAAAAAGTTATACGCAAAATAGTGAAAGAAGGCCAGCTGAGCCGGCGAGTCGCGTCGCATATGTGACGGCTCGTAAGCCGCGAGCGGCTCCTCCAAAAGAGCCGGTTGCGATCGCGAGGCTGATGGCTTTGATTTTTTTTAAACAACTGAACTTCAAAAATGCATAACTTTTGACTCAAAAATCCAAAATTTGCAAATTTGGTATCAACAGAAAGATAAAAGAGAGTTTTATAATTTTCATGAAGAACTTAAAAACCAAAACGGCCTCTAAGAAGGTCAAAAATCCACCTTAAAGTGGTTGTTCGAAAACATTTTAACCTAAGTAGTGACACAACTTTTAAAAATCATACCTTCCTATTCCATTGTCTAAAAATTTCATGCTTTATATCAATGAAAAGATAAAAACATAATGTACCACTTTAAAGAAGAACTTAAAGCTAAATTTAGTCTCTATAATGGTCAAAAGGTCACAACAAAATGGCTGTCTGATCATTTCTCATCCTAAACAGCATCAAACTTCTAAAAATCATATCTTTCTATTCTCTTGTCCAAAAATTCCATACTTTATATCAATGGAAAGATAAAAAGATAATCTACAACTTTCATGAAGACCCTAAGAACAATTTCTAACTTTCCAACGATTTAAAGTATGCGAATTTTTTTATTATCGAAGTAAGAGATTGGGGTCCGGGAACGGTGCTCAATATAGGTGGTATCATAGCAAGAAAAGGTATGATTCGTTTCTGATGGTTGGGTTCCAGAAACGGGACCCAACAAATAGCATCATTAAAATCATTCACAGTTATAGAGACTTACATAATCCCTTACAAAACTATGTATAAGTGTCACACAGGCATGTACTTTACCAACACAGGCATGTCCTTCTAAAACTACTTTAATTATTGAATTTTCTATCTTAATTTCATATGACTTCCTCTCCTTTGGACCTATGAAGGCAATTAAGAACTAAAAATATATTTAAAATGAATTAAGTGCAAAAAACAATAAAAACTCTTAAATAAACAAACAAAATACACTAAACATAAGATTAAAAACATATAGTTTATTAAGAATTTATCATATACTATCTTGATTATGTACTCTTTCACTTACCCAACCCAGTATATTTTATATAACACAATTCTTTCAAAATTGCTCCAATTTTAGCATTAGAAGAAACCATATACTATTAAGAAACATAATAAATAGTCATTTATTATATTGTCTTTTGAAGAATACTAAGAAAATGATCAAGTATGGACCTTTTGATGGTAAAATAACATATCATATCTTATTGTTCCTATGCTATATAGGTTGCTTTTCAATTTTTTATATTGGTAGGTGTGGGAATTGAAGGCTTTTCCATATTTATGGCCATATTTTCATCTTCCATCTCCAATTCAAACTCCACATCTTGTTTCCATTTCTTAAAATTTAATTCAGGTGAAGTTTTACTATTGATGTTTTTATTATTGATAGAAAAACTTACTACAAAAAGATCGATGCATATAATAAATAAAAATATATGATAACAACGATACTTAAAGTCATAAATATATATAATATGCATCTAGTCTAATATGTCATGAAATACTTGTATGTAGAATACATAATACATAATGATAATATAATATATCTATATAAAATTGATTTAGAGTAGACATCATAAATTCTTGTGATATTATTACCTGTGGGTCTATATATCACTCAAGCAATAGCTATCCTCTACTAAATGCATTTATACACATTTCAAAATTTCATAAAAGGCTAGCCCCTACAAGTAAAATAACTAAATCCAATATTAGAGACATCCCCTAACTTGCTAACAAATAAGCCTAAATATCAATTAGAAAGGCTACTGTAATGACTACATTCTTATTAGTATTTAAATAATTTCACAAGTGAAAGAGACATAATTGTATATTATCCTCACTTTTTTTGCGTGGAGATAAACCTGTAACAAACTTACTATTGTATGAAACAAAATCTTCATACACCTACTTATTCTCATTTAATAGTACTGAAATATACTAACAATATGTATTTGAGAATTCATAATAGAAATATCATAAGAAGTGATAAATCATGTAATACACAACAATAGATAAACCTTATGATACAATAAAAACATATTTATCTCTCTTACATTTCAAGTTAATTGCATAAAAATTCACATAATTATACATCTAAAACCTTTATTTAAACTTTTGTAAATTTAACACTTAATTATTACTAACATAACAATACTAAAAAAACATTAATTTTTAATTTTATACAACCAAAGGACCCAAACAATGATCCAAACAACTTTAAGGATCATTCTACAAATTTTGGAATTTTTAGATTTTCTTTCCCTATGGTACGTTAACTTCATCATGGGTCTAGGGGGATGCTTATGTAATGCACGTGTAGGGTAGTTCAGCGCACTTATACATTGCATGATTCGTGAAAAACATGTCCCTAGACTTGCTCCGTCCCTTATGATGCATGCACATCATATGCTAGATGGGTATATTGATTAAATGATGCATGTATGCCATATGCTAGATGAGTCTATTCATTGAATGGTGCATGACGAGCATGATCAGCAACATACAGACGCGCCAAATTTAGATCACAACTCACACATATGTTTCATGCTCATGTCATATGTTTGACGTGTATATTGATTGAATAATGCATACATGCCATATGTTTGACGTGTATATTGATTGAATAATGCATACATGCCATATGCTACATTCAAGTTTTGTTCTCGTGCCTTGAACTAAGATACTACTTACACTACAGCCCATTTTCTACTGAGGCAAGTGATAAATTCAGCTCATCAAATTGAAATATGGGTCTAAGGGCCTCTGGATCTGTAACAAAACAGAACAGTAATAAGTGAAGGGGTGATGGAATGTCAGTTGGACTAGTAACCCTCGTTGGTTCTTGACCCTAAGATGCGAGCCTAACCCATATCATGTTCAACGAATAGCTTATTACCATCAAACCCCAACTTCCCTCTAGGCCATTAGATTAAAAACCAGTACGATGTTCTCTCCAGCCATTTGATTCTACAGCAAGCACATACACGTTAGAATGGCTTACGATCCGTTCTGGATTGTAAGGAAGTTGTCATTTTTTTACTATTTTATGCTGACAAAACGGTGAAAATATACCCATTGATTGGTCATTGGTGTGGTCATGAGTAACACGTTTTTGCAAGGAATTCGCGTCAAACATAAATTTGGATGTAATTGGTGTAGAGTTCATCACAGGGTGGTTAGCCAGCCGCCGGTACACAAGCATCAGTTCTTAGCATTTTTGTATATGCTCATTCTGTGTCGACAGGAAAGTCCAGCCAGTCATGGTCGATTTTCTTCCTCTTTTGGCCTACATTTCTATGTAATGTGTGGAGGCAGATGATATTGAATGTTTGATGCATAGAAGTTACAACCTGTCAAGAAAACGAAACAGGTAATAGTGGTCCCGGAGCTTGTTATATGATGTACAACCAACATCCAGCCATTAGTATTTTGTACAACCCACAATGTATAGGACCTCATCCTGTCTAGCTGACCTTAACAAAGCACGCTGATGATGAACACAACTCTTCCCACAAAATTCTAAATACATGAAAATTCTCGTTGAGCATGGCTTAGATTAGAATAGAGGAAGTAGGAATGAGATGCTTAACTATATATTGGTTATCCTTGCCAAAGATAATAAAGTTCTCTTTATTAATGAGACTGGTATGACTCCTGGAAAAAAGATGATAAAAAGACGAGCAAATACAGCAAGAAACTTAAATCTGCATCGTCCAAGGCAGTAGATTGACAAGAACTTGATAGCTCTATTCACGTGCCTCTCTGAGATACTTCCTGCCTTTATCATGTATTCCATCATAAGTGCATACAGATATGCTTTTATGATGTGTGACAGCCTTTACAATCTCTTCTCCTAATTGCTTAAATGACTTCAATCACGTTCTGTTCTTTTATTTTTATACCTGCAAGGGTAACCACAGTCTAAAAATGCCTGGATACCTCCAGTAGGATCTATTACAGCTTTTTGCACTAATAGTTACAAATCAAACAGAAAGCTGCTCTAAAGCTGCTTTTACGAACTCCAAAAAAACAAAGAGAAAGACTCAGTTTTTTCCTGATTATGGAACAAAGACAATGAAGCATTGAAACCAGTTGTGTAACATATACAGTAAAAAGAGAAGCTAGCAAGAAAATTGAGTCTTTACATTCAAGAATGCCAGATTCCACTCAGCATACTTCGGAACCTGTTTGTGGATAGCTTCCTGACAAGCTTTTTGGCATCTGAAACTTCAGCTTCTGCAAGTTTTTTTATGTTCTTCAAATAACCAGAGTTGACGATCTTTCTTCTTCCACTATTAGACCTTGTTAACGACATCAGTATCGATATTAAGAACCTTCTGTAACCTGAACTTGCCCCTTCTTGGTCAAGTAGCTGAAGAAGAAATCCAATATGTCGATCATCTTGCAAGAGCCTTTTCCTGTTTTTAGGCACCAAAACCATGCTAGAAAGTGCCTCAGCAGCCATTTCTCTAATTTGAATTGATTTTGCATTAAGGAATCTAATAAACTCAGGCAAGAAACCAGCTTCCCCCATTGCTTTCTTTGCCTCCTCAGATGTGCCAGATAGCCTAGAAGCCACTTTTAGTGCCAATTCTTGAACTGAAACATCTCCATTTCTAAGTAAGAAAAGCAGTTGATCGGTGAAGCCACAGTTCATCAACATACTAATACAACTTGTAGAAGAGAAACATAAGATCTCAATTGCCCTTAATGCTGTCTCTCGTGATTTAGAAGTAGATGGATGTCTGGGATCCAGAAGCTGCACCAATGCACGAATTCCACCTTCACTAACGAGTAATCGCCTCACTGATTCATCTCCTGAAGCAATAATTTGAAGTAATTCAACTGAACTTATCTGCGCAGCTTCATCGTTCGATTTTGCAAGTTTGATAAATGTGGAAACTGCACCTTCTTCTATCATGAATCTCTTGATTTCTTCAACACCAACAAGATTTCTCAGTACCCCACAAGCAGGACCAATAAGTTCTGTCGAATCACCAGAATTGCATATTCTTAGCAGAGCTGTGACACCACCATGAGCGGAAACTGACCAAGCATTGTCAGAATTTTCAGTCAACTTCTTCAAACCTCTTGCAGCACCTTCCTTGCTCAATTCAGTGCCACTCTCCAGAACACGAATCAAAGGGCCTATAACCCCAGCTCCAATTAAAACAGACTTACAGGAATCAAACCCAGAAATTACCGCTACTACCTTGGCAGCCTCCTCTTGGATTTCCTTTTCCACGTAATCAAGGAAACTAACCAACAGATTCACAATGGCACCAGCTTCAACCGCTACTTTGACATATTTCTCATCAGCGGCGACAACGTCAAGCAAGTTAACCAAAGCCTGTCTTTTCATTTCGGTGTCTCCGATCTTCATTCTCGTCAATAAATCTCTAATGTAAAACCTCATATCATCTTTACAAGCATTGGCTCCAGGTCTAGACACAACAATTGCAAAGCCATGAGTCAAGATACCTGCAGTGCATATCCCAGATAAATTCTTCACAAAGCGATCAAATTTTGCAGCCATAACGTCCAAATCACTTTGCATCAAGAGCTTGCCACTGTATGAAAGATCCACACATCTTCTAGCAAGGTCGTAGCAGTCGTTGGAAGAGACCACTATGGCAAATATCAAGCCAGAGAGTATTGGGTTTTGGCTGGAATCACAATTCTCTATGGCTATTAGGCCAGAGTTTAGCTCTTCCAATTTGTTTCTTATCAATTGCCACTTGGCTGCAAAAACTTTAACTGCATAAGAGTATGTTATCAAAGAAGAAATGGCTTCAACAGCTTGCCTGAGATTGGATTTTGAGGAAGTTTCTGCCAAATTCTGATCTTCTCTTGGAAGTGCTCGTCCCATATTTTTTCTTTTTCTTTTTTTTCCTGTTTAGCACTGATATTGATAGAAACCCATGCAGTATCTAGCTACAAGAGACGAATCCAAAGCTCTGATCATTGAGAGAAACAAGGTGACTAGCTACATACTACTTTTAATGAACCTTGTTCGCTGCTTATCCTCTACGAGTTCTGTTATGTAAAGTGGATTAAGTGTTGGTGTGAAATTGTTCAAGTGACCTCAAGAGAGGGCATTATAGTATTAATTAATGTTGACAATTATCA
Organism: Erythroxylum oxycarpum; assembly: GCA_025629785.1. NCBI lineage: Eukaryota > Viridiplantae > Streptophyta > Magnoliopsida > Malpighiales > Erythroxylaceae > Erythroxylum > Erythroxylum oxycarpum. The sequence goes on along the minus strand of JAOTAZ010000002.1, from coordinate 23,888,610 downwards.
CTGATATTAGTATTAGGTGAAAAGAGAAAAGACAGTATATATGACACAAACCCCACCCCACCATGTGAAGATGAAGCCCTTTGTTGGATGCCTTGAGCTAGCAGTCATCTTTTGTAATAGCAAACCTTCCATCCCCCATTTAGAGAAAGTGTTTCTCTTTTTCCCTTGACTAAACCAAAAAGCCTAAAGCTTAATATAAACTAAAAAACAAATAAAAGATCACCGCATTAGGCATCTACAGATTAACTTCTGAAATAAGCTTTTTGTAGGAATTTATTCCTAGTTGCTTTGGTATCACTATCACGCATGAAGCCTAGCAAGAAGACGAACCAGAATATAGGAAAAGGAATCCACTCATCGTCACACGATTGGTTGTCTAATGTTGGACTAACCCTTTCTCATTCCAAGACAAAATGGGTCATTATTCTGCTTGTCACGGGTTGTTATTTGAAGTAATCGTCACATTGGATTATAACAAGTTGTGATGGGATTATGATAATCGGCTATATATAATGAGACGGTCTATATGTTAATATGGAATATAGAAGTCGGCTTTAACTCTATACAACAAAATGTTCTCATCTGCACGTCAACTCAATTCAATTCCCACATCTTCAATTGTTGAGGATAAGGACCCCTTTTCAACAATTTTTGTTGCACTTTTCGCTGCAGGGTAGGGTCTCAGCTTTAATGAACCAACTCAATGCGTACGCAGTGGCCTGTTGAATTTTACACAGCAAATCACAAGGTGCTCGTGGCTTTTCCTCAGCTTCCTTCTGGTGTTGTTTGATTAAAAGAACTTATTACATTTGTAGCTACTAGCTAGCTAGATGCCATAGAAGCCTAAAAGCACATTGCAATATCAAGAGTTAGGTACAGATGGCATTTTGATGCCAAGGCAAGGAAGCGATGGTTTCTTGACAACTTGGAGTCGAGAATAAGGAAAATTGAAGCAGAAGCATACAGCTACAGAATATATCATACCTTGGCTTTTAAGAGAATCTCATATACAGCAAATTTTCATGATCATCCACTCCAGTGAAAATAAACAACGACCAAATAGATAAAGACAAATAACGAATTCAGCAAGAAACAAAAGAGGAGAGATTGGTTGATGTTAATTTTAGTTGATCTTATATTAACAAGTTTCTTAAACTAAATTAGAGAAATAATCAGATCTTATATTATCTATTTATGTGATGCAGTAAAGGAAGCAATTGCCACTCATATTGACATTTCAGAGTCCTACATAATCATAGCCCGGTCTTTAGAACCTTACGATTCACTAAAAAATGTTTATTTGGCACAAAGGGAAGTGAATCTAACTTCTAAAGTCTCTAGATTTGTTAGGACCATACCCTAATGCCTAAAGACACTTCTAACCATATGCTTAATTTAATACATAGTACAGACCTTATTACGTACTCAGGATCATACATAAAAGGATTAAAAACGAAGGTAATGTAGAATATCTGATTTTGGTTTCATCTTTGATTTCGATATCGTTTCAGAACTCCAAACGATAACGAATCTCCTAGGACCTTTATGGAAAGTGTTTCTCGATACGAGATTTAGGTCTTTCAACAGTTTTCTCAATATATAAGCTATCTTAACAAATCAGAGAAACCTTATGTTTACGATTGATGCGAGCAACTACAGGAGACCTTAACCTATATATATAGCTTCCATATCGGGCTTCCCCATCACAAGGTCGATATGGGTCTGATCTACACTAATTGGGATCCATTTTTACCCGGACTTCGACCCACTAATTTAGATCATTTATTGGGCCATTTTATTATCTTTATCTAGATCAAATTACGTAACTTAACCGATAATTTATTGAAAACTAAAAATGTAATTAATAGTTGTCCAACTTTATAGGAAATGACAAAATTGTCCAACATTCTCCCCTTTGGACAAGCATTAATTGCAGTTTGACTCTAGTTTAAAAACTCGATTAAGCCACGCTAGTGAATTAGTCAACTAAGTTTAAAAATAAAACATTTGATCCAAAGATAATGAAAGTCTATCATTCTTTTCTGCAAGGCTTTCAATACCAAAAAGTATCAAATGCATATAAGTTTTTATTCCTATATAATCATATGTGACACAAATCCAGTATAGTCACGTATACCTAATACCTCACTAACATGAATGGGAAAGTGAAGTGTGGCAAACTAGGATGATAACTTTATAATCTAAATTATATCATCTTCGTTTGTAGGTATCAATTTCTCTAACTTTAAGTTATACCGCATATGCTAAACTACACTAGAAAAATCATGTTTTCTCTCACCAAATGCTAAACAATGTTAGAGAAAACTTGTTTCCTCTCACCAAATACTAAACTGCATTATAGAAAATATTTATGTTCTCCAATTGAATGCTAAACTGCATTAGAGAACCTTTATAGGAATAAAAACTTATATCCCCTATGTCATGCCAAATTCATGGATACTCATACTAAAATAGTATGCGTCTAAATAACATAAATACAAGGTCAATCTGTATATATGCCTAATGATCTTTAAATGCTTAAGATCGACACAAATCTTAAGACTTTTATATGTATTATGACAATATATGATAACATGTATTACTGAGGATAAATGATGATCATCTTTATTGATGAACCATCACACTATTATAATACATCAAAATGTACAAATGTACATGGAGCAAACATAATGATCCGCTAATTAACAGTGTCTAAGGATGTCAAAACACTCATACTGTATACTTGTGTCACAAATACAAGTGGGCGAAGTCCTTTAGTTAAAGGATCGACTTACAGTTTCTCAGTTCTTAAATGCTCCAAACCTCAATGTCTCTTTTTGTATTAACACCTTTAGGCCAAATAATTGACCTTTAAATGCTAAGACCCTGTAATATTCTTTGTTGTTATTAAACAACATGGCAAGAAAATTACCACAGTACAATCAAATGGATCTAGCCACTGAACCAACCACAAACAACTCAAAAATCAAGTTTCTGAGCTAAACTGTCTGTGAAGCAGCCCCATAGCATGCACTCTGCATGCTTAGTCGAGGAAGTTACCTATATCTACTTGGCACACTTCTACGACATTATACCATCTGCAAACTTAAAACTATAACCTTAATTGAACTTTTGATCATCCGGACATATAAATAAAATATAAATTTTAATTCCCTACAAGGTTTAGTCTGTTGAATGTGCTATATGTCAACATAAAATCCTTGATTCCCTTTAGCATCTCAATGCTCACTTGACTATATTTTAATGGTCTATACCTGGATTAACCAGATATTGACCAAACAGTCAAATAGTGAATGCAATGTCCTGCCTAGTACATAGCCGAGCATACATCAGGCTATCAACCGACTAAAACACAAAACATTCCTCATAATCTCTCTCTTTACTTTATTCTTTGGATATTGTACCAAAGATTATCTCTCACTATGAGAGATAAGTGCTATGACAAGTTTACTATTAACCGTATTAAACCTTTGTAACACATACTCAATGTATGCATTTTATAAGACATCTGATAAGTATTGAGATCTATCGCGGTGAATCTAAATACCTAGGACATAAGATGCTACACCAAGGTCCTTTATATCAAAGTTCTTGACCAAAAGTTGATTAACCTCATACAACATGGTCAAAAGATTTGACGTGAGCAATGTATCTTCCACATGCAGTAATAGGAAGATTAACTTTGCCCCCCTTAACTTCATAGTACAAGCATCTTTTTATGTTTATTGTTCATAGAGCCGAAAGAGGTCAAACCTTATCAATTGTAAGGTATCACTTTTAGGAGGTTTGATATAAACTACATATCGATCTGCATAACGTGCAAACCATGTCAGTTCTATTAGGATCCTGAAATCCTTCAGGTTGTACCATATAGACTTCTTTATAAAGGTCTTAACTTAGGAAAGCAGTTTTGGCAGCCCTCTGATGTAACTCTATATCATCATGAGTTACAATTGCCTTAATCACTCAAAATGTATCCTACGAGAATACGAGAGAAAAGGTAACATAAAGTCAACCTTTCTCTCTGAGTGAACCATTAGCCAACTGAGCGAGCCCATAGACTGCTGAACTTTATCCTAAAATCCTTTAGGTCTTAAAACTTCATTTACAACTGACGGGTTTGTAGTTCTGATGCAAATCAACTTGCTCTCAAACCTTACTATACTTTATGGTTTGCATCTTGTTATTCATCGCATCCCACCACACATCCGCATTATGTCACACCATGTATGACTTCTCATTCATCAGGGTCCTTCATTTCATCAATTGTTTAGCAAGATACGAAGAATCATTTATCTAATTCGGGGTAAGACACATTCTATACAAACCATATGATAAGAAAGTTGTATCATTATCTACAAAAGCATTAAATACAAAATATTAACTCTCTTTGCCCAAAATTAATCAAAAGATCATATATATATAATGGATCTTGTAAAACCCAAATGAACCTTAGCACAAAGTTCAGTACATACATTCCCTATAGATATTACTTCCACTCCTTTATTGTTGTGAACCATCAATTTCTCCTTCTCTTTATTTGGCTTTCTCTTGGATACGAATCTTTGCATTGTGGAAGTACCTTAACCAGCTGCTCCACTAAATAGACACTAATTACTTAATGCGACTATCGCAAATTAGATTCATAAATTGATAAGCCAAAGAGTAACCTAATGGTCTTAGTCTTTCCTTTTAAACCTTATACTACTAGTTTCATTATATCCCTAGGACCTTTATCAGCGCTGCTTTGACCAACATCAACAAGTGGAGAAGATTTGAACTTTCTACCTTTGAACTTAGCGAGCTTCATCTTTGTCTTCTCTTAAGTTGCTTTGAGGGTTGTAGGAGTAGCAAACTTGAGTTTTTCCACCACAGCAACGCAATGGGCTATTAAAGCATTGAAGTCCCAACATCTTCAATCTACTGTGAAGATGAATCATTCTCGATATGTACTCCATTACTCCCCTTTCTCCTGTTTATCTTATGAAGAATAATCCTTTCACCAAGGCACTTGTCTCAACATCAGGTGAGATTGAGGACCTCTAGGAGACATTACCAAGAAACTCCTTTGCTATGTCTGTGTCCAGAAGTCCACTTACTAGATGGTTAGGAATGGATCTGTTGGGCCCCGATTCCTTTTCTTTGGTAAATAAGTTGTTAACTTTTTATTTTGAGGTTTCGTTTGATTTTTTTTTTTAAATTTTGGTTGGAATAAATTGAGGATTTTATTGCTTAGGTTATGATTTGTTAAATGAAGGGAATTAGTGAAATTAGATCTTTGAGAAATTGTTATTTGTGATAAATTGGTAGTATTAAAAAGAATTATATGAATTGAGGGCAAATTAGGAAGTTCACTTATGTGTTTAAGGTTAAGGCTTATAAGGAAGGGGGTACTTTAGTCATTTACATTTATTAAAAGAAGAAAGATGAAGCATTGTCGTTTTAGATGAGGAAGCTTTCAAAAAAAAATCAAAAAGAGAAGAAGCAAAATGAAGAGTGTCGTATGTGTATGATGAGGTGGACGAAAACTTCATGTATAGGATTGTGAAACTACAACGTTTTAGCTTAGGTTTTATTTAGTTTAAGACATAAATTTTGTTAAGTCTTGAGAGAGAAGTTCACGAAACTTCAAGAAGAGAAGAAAAGAAGAGGGACTTTCGGCCATGAGATAAGGAGAAGAAGAAGAAGAAAAGAGTTGGGGTTTTGTTGATTTCTTGCTTGAGAAAAGTGATTCTAAGAGTTTCTTTAAGAAGAAAAGGAAGAGAAAGAGTTTAA
>JAOTAZ010000002.1:23865035-23882714 GCA_025629785.1 Erythroxylum oxycarpum | reverse complement strand
CCTCAGGCAGCAATTGCATCACATAAACTCTTTTCTTCTTACAGTGATGATTGGAAGTGTACTTTTCATCACACCAAGAGCACAATCCCTTGGCCCGTTTTTCATCCATTTCCTTGCTTGTGATTCTTCCAGTATGAGAACCTGGTGTAAAGTTGTTTGGACGGGTAATAGAGTTAGGTTCTTTGGTTGGTGGTTAACTAGGAGCTTTATATGGTGTGGTAGTAACTGTAGCAGCTTTTTAGGTCACTTGTGGGACAAAGGAACTAGGCTTGTAGGTTGGCTTTAGTTTGTTTTGAATGGTTGCCACTGTGAGTTCCTGCAACTTAGCTAAGGCAAAAGCATCTGCTAATGTAGTAGGTCGAAACATTCTAACAGACATTTGAAGTTCATCAACCAATCCAGATAAGCAAAAACTTAGAGCCTGATCCTCACGAATACCAACTCGTAGGTACAACTCATCAAATGTATCTAAATATTCTTGTAGAGAACTTACCTGCTTAAGATTCCTCAGGTCTAACAGAGGATCGTCAAAGGCTTTTGGTCCAAAACGAGCTACCAATGCCTTCACATAACCAGTCCAGTCATCATAGATCGTCGATCCCTTCAAAGAAATGAATCCTTGATGCCACTGTAATGCCTTGCCGTCAAGGTGCAGGGCAGCAATCTTCACTCTCTCCTCTAACGCCACATCAGCAATTTCGAAGAAGTATTCAGCACGAAGCAACCATCCATCAAAACCCTCCCCCACGAATTTGGGAAATTCCAGTCGAGTTGACTTGCCCCAATTCGTCTTCACTGCATTGATCGAGGTTTTTGATCGCCCACTCGAATTCAGCTGCTCCTCCGCAACTCGACGCTGCTGTTGAATACTGAGACCTCTGATCAAAGTCGCCAGCTCCTCAAACCGTGCATTGGCATAGGTTTTCAAGGCCTCCTGAATCTGTTCCACCTCGTGAATCATCGCCTCCACTCACCGTTCCAAATCCTGTGAACGAGTCTCCATCGTCGTTTTCGTCATGGCCGAGAATCGGTAGCTCTGATACCAATGTTGCAATTCGGATTTGAAGTGCCCAAAAATCACAGGGGATCAAGCTTTCATTTCATTAACAAAGATGAAAATTAACAAATACAACGAATAGTGTTTATATCTGTAGAAAAATAGAAATAACGAATGAAAAAATGAAAAAATGACACATGTCCCTTCCGTTGTAACTGAATAGAAATAGTGCTAAAATCCTCTCATTAGGCTCAACAGGTAACACATTCCAATCCCATCTATCACTGCTTTGCCACCAGTGTGGATACAAAAATGATCAACTCTTATTTTGAAGTTGATCACAGGTTTAGGACTTGTTGATCCTCCTCCTTTTGTGGATCTTTGGGTCCACTTTTTAATAAATGTTATGACCATAAATAAGTAGCACGCTTGAGTTAGTGCATGTAGTTATGTATAGAAGTTGCCTAGGAAAAATGAGGGAGGAAGAAGTCTCATGTACTAATGAGGGTGGTTAAGGTAAAATATGTGATCACCAGGTTTATTTACATAAGTAACATGTTTATAGTTACCTAATGCTGTGGTGTTTCTTTATGATGATTTCTCAAATTTTTACTCAACTGAAATTTGCGTGCATATGCAATGAAGGGACAATGAATTAAAACCTCATTTCTAAGTTGTACATGTTGAGAGGTAGTGGTACAACTTCGAACGGATCCTTAGGGAACTCCTTACTTAATAGTGCAACGTTAACTCACAGGTGGACTAGAACTGCGTTACAGGAAAAAGTATGGGCTTTTTGGACAAAAAAACCACTTGTTGAGTAATGAACATGGAATTCAAGCTTCCTAAAATTGCATCTCAATGGTCTCATATAAAAGACCAATTGATTACTCATGTTGGATTGATCCTTCTGGTGTAAAAGTTTACGTTTGTAAAAGTGTAATATAATCTTATATTTTGAGGAGCATGCATCTTTTTCCCTGTTGAATGAATTGTGAGTGCATAAACATCATGTAACACGTAACGATACCTTAGTTACGTATTCCAGATCGATTATGAAAGGGAAAAAAATAAAGAAATACGAAAAATACCTGATTTTAGTTCTATAACTTCAAATGAGCTTTCTGAAGTAGAAACGAGTGTGAATCTAACGTTGTTTTCATGGGAACTCCTCACCGGAACGCGATCAACGTCTTTTTACAGTTTTCTCAAAACGTAAGCTCTCTTAACAAGTCAGATAATCCTTATGCTTATAATTGATATGAGCAACTGTAGGAGACCTTAACCTTTATATATAGCTTCCATATCAGGCTTCCCTATCATAGGCCCGATATGAGTTTGGTCCGCACTGATTAGAATTCATTTTCTACCCGGACTTTGACCCATTGATTTAGATCATTTATTAGGCTACTTTATTATTTTTATTCGAATCGAATTACATAACTTAACTGATAAATTATTTAAAAACTATAAAATGCAGTTAAATATTGTCCAACTTTATGGGAAATTACAAAAATGTCTAACAATCCCCCTTTGGACAATACTTAATTGCAGTGTTGAGTCTAGTTTAAAAATAGTCTAAAAACTCGGTTAAGTCATGTACTATATTAATCAACTAAGTTTTAAAAACAAAGCATTTGATCTAAAAATAACGAAAGTCTATCATTTTGTCCTACAAGGCTTTCGATACTAAAAAGTATCAAATGTATGTGTTAAATGCGACACATATCTAATACAATCACGTATACCTAATACCTCACTAACATGAATGGGAAAATGAAGTGTGGCAAATTAGGATAATACCTTTATGATATAAATTATATCATCTTTGTTTGTAAGTCTCGATTTCTCCAACTTTATGTTAAACCACATATACTAAACTGTATTAGAAGAATCTTGTTTTCTCTCACTGAATGTTAAATAGCATTAGAGAAAGCTTATTTCCTCTCACCAACCTAATATCTCACTAACATGAATAGGAAAATGGAATGTGGCAAAATAGGATAATACCTTTATGATATAAATTATATCATCTTTGTTTGAGGTATGGATTTCTCCAACTTTGTGCTAAACCACATATACTAAACTATATTAGAAGAATCTTGTTTTCTCTCACCGAATGCTAAATAACATTAGAGAAAGCTTGTTTCCTCTCACCAAATGCTAAACTACATTAGAGAAAACCTTTATGTTCTCCAACTGAATAATAAACTGCATTAGAGAACCTTTATGGGATTAAAAACTTATATCCCCTATGTCATGTCGAACTTCATGGATATCCGTATAAAACTGTATGCGTCTATACGACATAGGCTTAAGGTCAATTTGTATATATGCTCAATTACCTTTAAATACTTAAGATCGACACAAATCTTAAGACTTTTATATGTATTATGACAATATACGATAACATGTATTACCAAAGATAAACAATGATCATTTTTATTGATGAATTATCATACCGTCATAATACATCAAATGTATAAATGTACATGGAGCAAACATAACGATCCCCTAACTAATAGTGTCTAAGGACATCAAAACACCCATACTATATACTTGTGTCGCAAACACAAGTGGACAAAGTCCTTTAGTTAAAGGATCGACTACCATTTTTGCAATCCTTAAATGCTCCAAACCTTAAGGTAACCTTTTTGTTTCAATATTTTTATGGCAAAATAATTGACCTTTAAATGCTAAGACCCTATGATATTCTTTGTTGCTATTAAATGACACCGTAAAAATATTACCACAATACAATCAAATGGGTCTAGCCACTGAATCAACCACAAACAACTCATAAATCAAGTTTCTGAGCTAAACTGTCTGTGAAGCAGCCCCATAGCATGCATGATCGAGGAAGTCACCCGTGTTTACTTGACACTCTTCCACGATATTGTACTATCTACAAACTTAAAACATGTAAGTTGAAGTAAACTTTCGATCATTCGAACACATAGCTAAATTTGAATCTAAATTCCCTACGAGGTTTAATTTATTGACTGTGTTATATGTTAACATATAATCCTTAGTTTCTTTAAGTATCTTAACATTCGCTATACTGCATTCCAATGATCTACACCTGGATTAACCAGATATTGACCAAATAGTTAAATAGTAAATGCAATGTCCTGCTTAGTATATAGCCAAGCAGACACTAGGCTATCAACCGTACTAGTATACGGAACATTCCTCATAACCTCTCTCTTTACTTTATTCTTTGGATACTGTGCCAAAAATTTTCTCTCACTATGAGAGATAGGTGCTACGACAGGTTCACTGTTAACCGTATTAAACCTTTATAATATATACTCAATGTACGCACTCTATGAGAGGCGTAATGAGTGTTGAGATCTATCCCAATGAATCTAAATACTTAGGACAAAAGATGTTATACCAAGGTCCTTCATGTCAAAGTTCTTGACCAAAGTTTTTTAACCTTATACAATATGGTCAAGTAATTAGACGTGAGCAATATATCATCTATATCCAGTAATATGAAGATAAATTTGCTCCCTTTAACCTTATAGTACAAGCATCTTTTAACTTTTTTTTCATGAAGTCCAAATAGGTCATAACCTCATCGACTATAAGGTATCACTTTCGGAAGGTTTGAAGTAAACCATATATTGATCTACATAATGCGCAAATTATATTAGTTCCATTTGGATCCTAAAATCCTTGAGGTTGTACCATATAAACCTCTTCACAAAGGTCTTTACTCAGGAAAACAATTTTGACAGCCATCTGATGTAACTCTATATCATCATGAGCTACAATTGCCTTAATCACTCAAAATGTATTCTATGAGGATACGAGAGAAAAGGTAACATAAAGCCAACCTTTTTCCCTAAGTGAACCATTAGGCAACTGAGTGAGCCCATAAACCGTTAAACTTTATCTTAAAATCCTTTAGGTCTAATATTCATTTACAACTAACGAGTTTGGAATTTCATTGTAAATCAATTGGCTCCCAAACCTTACTGTGCTTTATGGATTGCATCTTTTCATTCATTGCATCCCACCACACATCCGCATTAGGTCCAGAAACAACTTCTGTAAAACTAAGTAAACGTATCTAATATTATAGTCCTATATGTTGTGCGGAAACGTGAATAAATTTGGAGTGAAGATAAAATAACAACAAAAAACACCAAGATTTTTATACTGGTTCGGCAATGCCTACGTCCAGTTTGGAGACGGCTGAGTATTTTACTATAATCAATGAGAGCATACAATGGTGTTTGTCACTCAATTTCCCAAAAGACCCAAATTAACCCAAGCTCACTACTGCTAGAAAAAAGAAACAAAACAAATATAAATAAATTTCTTTTCTTTTCTCTCTCCCTCTCACTATTCTTCTCTCTCTTCTCTTTCGGGAATTTTCTACTCTCTCACAACTTCTCCTCTCTCTCTCACACCAAAACTCTTATGTTCTCCTTGTGCTCCCTTCTCCTCCTTTATTTGCCTCTCTTTTATAGAGAATTTAATGGGTGTGAAAGCCTCCAGCTGCACCACCGAAATCCATGAAAAACAAGCCTCCATTGTTGATCACCGAAAGCAAGCTTCAATCTCCGACTTTGAGAGGGTAAGATTTCTGACTTTGCAAGCTTCCATTTCTGACTTCCTTTTGAGACAATATTCAACACTATACACATGATATACTATGTAATCAGATGAGATAACAGGTCGTCTCACTCTGGTGAATTTACTTAACTGTATTAGATCTTGTACCCTCAGGAACCATTGTGTGTACAAATATGGATTCTTGTTCTTATATAGGCACGGTACAGAGACTTAGATCCACCGGATCTAACTGTATGAGTAGTGGGTGTATGATAATTATAGTATTCGCCCTGCTATCATCCGAAGGGTCAAAGAGTCCACCATCATCATAGACTTTGTATTCTAGAAACTTAATTGTTTGTGATTCTACTATTCTAGTCCCACCTTCTATACAGTAAAAGTTGTAACCTTAAAATGGTTGAGATATCTTACTAAATAGCAATGAGCAGAACGAGCATGCAATCTTTCTTTATAAGGATTATATTACCCCAGTAAGGCAGCCCTATAAACGAAAATGTGCAAGGATGGGTTTCCAAACTTCTAGATAATAAGGTAGAATAGCCCTATTCTGCATCGACTTCTTCAAGTTCTTTAGGGTGCAGTTATGCCATAACATACCATTTTGCTCAGAACTACTCAGTATAGTAAATTAAGACACTATTCCAACTAACTCCAAATATTTGGTAAATAGACCTTTTAATGTCCTGAAACACCATGTTTGTCATAATATTCTCCTCCACAGTCAAATCTGACTATCTTGATGAATGTTCCCAATTGGGTCTTAACCTTCAGTCTTTAAGCAAGAACACATATCTGTAATGGGAATAATCATCAACAAATGTCATGATACAGTTAGAATTGCATAGTGCAATTGTATAAGGTCTATCGATATCTTTATGTATCAGACTCAACAAATCAAAAGCATGAGTTGACTTCAATATCCATATTAGTCAACTCCCCTACAACAATCAACTTTTTTTCCCAGATCATTATACTTTAGAATTAAGAAATCCTTTCCTTAATCAATCTCTCAATCCTAGCTCTGGAAATATGGCTTAAACTTTTATGTAACACCATATATGACTTTTCATTCATCAGGGTCTTTCACAACTTGTTTAGCAAGATATGAAGAAGCATATATCTATTTTAAGGAAAGACACATTCTATACAAACCATATGATAAGAAAGTCGTACCATTATGTTTTGCATTAAACAACAACTGGATAACAGAAACATTATAAATACAAAATATTAACCCTCTTTCTCCGAAATTGATCAAAAGATTACATATAAAATGTGTTGTGTAAAACCCAAATGAACTTTACAACAAGGTTCAACTTGGACATTCCCCATAGATGAAAGAAGAAACTGATGAAACCTTGTATCGTGGAAGCACATTGATTAGATGCTTCACTATATAGCCACCAAATACTTAATACGACTATCGCAAATTAGATTCATAAATTAATAAACCAAGGAGTTACCTGATGGTCACAGTCTTTCCTTTTAGGCCTTATATTGTTGGCTTCTTTATGCCATGTCATCCTTTACCAACACTGGCTTGACCAACATCAGCATATGGAGAAGATTTGAACTTTATACCTTTGAACTTAGCGGACTTCATCTTTATCTTCCTTTTAGTTGCTTCGAGAGCTGTAGGAGTAGCAAACTTGAGTTTCTCCTCCTCAATAACACAAAGGACTATTAAAGCATTGAAGTCCCATTCCTCATCCAGTAAGTAATATCTCATCACCATATTACTAAACTCTAGAGGGAGTGAGTTCAGAGTCTGGTGAACAACGAAGACATCAGGAAGAGGAATGTTTAGCATCTTTAGTCTACTGTGAAGATGAATCACTCTCGACATGTACTCCATTACTCACGTTTCTCCTATATATCTCATGGAAAATAATTCCTTCATCAAGGCACTTGTCTCAATATTAAGTGAGATCGTGTACCTCTAGGAGACATTATCAAGAAACTCCTTCGCTATGTCAATGTCCGGAAGTCCACTTAGTAGATAGTCAAGTATGAATCTCTTAATGGTCATCAGACATAATTTGTTAGACAGATCCCAGGCTTTATAGGCTGCTTTATGAACTCTCGAGCGCATGGATGTAGGTGGAGTTGGCCTATCCATCCGTATGGCCATATCAACCTTAGCTATCTCCATAGCATTCAATACATCCTCCATCCACTTCTTTGTATTGAAACTGGTCAAGATTTCAATGGTGACACTGATTTTGTTGACTAAAAAGGTGACTACAAAATAACAATGTTTCAATCAGCACAAATGTAGGATACCAACGATACTCAAAGCCATTAAATAGTATCTTTACTGAAATTCTAATCACACATATTATGAAACACTTTTGGGATGAATACATAATATATGCAATTAGACCTCCACATAAAAGCGATCAGAGTACAAACTATCAACTCTTATGACACTATCACCTTTGGGCGAATAGATCACTTGAGCAACAACTTTCCTCCATCTAATGTTTTTATTCACATCTCAAAATGTTATGTAAGGCCAACACCTTTGGACAGAATAACCAAACATAAAATCAGAGACATCTCCCAACATGCAAGCAGAACAATTCTAAATACTGACTTGAAAGGCCACTTTGGTGACTACATTCTTATCAGCACTCAAAAAGTCCACAAATACAAATTCTTTATGTTATCCTCACATTCTTTATGGGCATATGGTATGTGACAATATTATATCAATAAACGCAAAAATCCAAATGCACAGTCTCATTGTCACACCCTCGTGCTGAAGACATTCTCTGAAAACTTTATTTGAGACTTTCGTAAAAGAAAAATATCAATAGAGTAACTATCGCGCATCACCGAATACTGAACCGACCACCTGAGACACGAAAACTTCATGTATCTCCTTTATGACAAGTTCGTTGCATAAAAATTCACTCAAAAATAGCTTTAGAATGTTTTAATTCTTTTTGCGATCGACTATCATGTAATCCCGAACACTGAACATAAGACCCGAGACATCAAAAACTTGAAGTATCTCCCTCATGTGATCTCTGAAGCATAAAAATTCACTCGAAATCAGATCCAGAATGCCTTAATTCCCTTTTCTGGAGTTAAACTTTAATTTTATTACTAATGTAATAAATCCAAAAAAATGGGAAAAGACTTACTTTATAAATTTTCCAAATTCAGAAATTGACCCAAAACACCTCGTGGCACCTTTCCGGGAAATCTGAAATTTTGTGTTTTCTTTTTAAATACTGTAGCAAAATCCATACGGCTGACGTCAGCCGTTGATGTGGCCTACCATGTCAGTGGGGGTGGCGTGGGGGCAGCGCATACGCTGTACGTACACGAGCTGGTGCGCACCAGATGCATCTAGAGAGTGCGTGTCACACACTCCCCACGGGCAGACGCGCAACTACTGTACGACTCGTGCAATGCATGAGTCGCCACTTGTTGTCCATTCGGCGTGCCACATGTATGGACGGATGTGGCATGTGTGCAACACACGCCTCCATCCCACGCTCATGGGAGTGCGAGTCGCGAGTCGCTCGTGCGTTGCGTGCACGACACGCATCTGTCGCCCGCTGGAACGATGTGTCGGCACACAGTTGGCACGTGCAATGTGAAGTGATGTGTCGGCACGCGGTTGGCACGTGTGGTGCCAACCTACACCGCTACCTGCAGCTACTGTACCCCGATGTCATAGACGATTTCCGACATCCTGGGTAGTTTTTCACTCCGTTCGGCTCGTTTTTGACCCATTTTTCATAACTAGCTTTATGTATACCACTTTTACATAATTATATACGTAAAAAAAACTAAAAAATTAAATCAAAACTTGAGAAAAACTATATGAGATTAAAAAAAACCAAAAAACCTTCATTTCTGACAATCCAATCACGTAACCGCTTTGATACCACATATAATACATAGTACAGACTTTATTACATACCCAACATCATACATGAAAGGATTCAAAATGAAGGTAATGCGGAATACCTGATTTTGGTTCCATCTTTAATTCCAATGCCATTTCTGAACTCCAAACGATAACTAATCTCCCAGGACCTTTATGAAAAGTATTTCCCGACACGAAGTTTAGGTCTTTCTACAGTTTTTTCAATACGTAAGCTCTCTTAACGGGTCAGAGAAATCTTATGCTTACGATTGATATGAGCAACTGCAGGAAACCTTAACCTATATATATAGTTTTCATATCAAACTTTCCCATTACAAGGTTGATATGGGTCTGGTTTACACTAATTGACATCCATTTTTACCCGGAATTCGACTCATTGATTTAAATTATTTATTAAGCTACTTTATTATCTTTATCTGGATTAAATTACGTAACTTAACCAATAATTTATTGAAAATAAAAAAATGCAATTAATTGTTGTCCAACTTTATAAGAAATGACAAAATTGTCCAACACTTAATCCTACAAACTTACAAGTTTTCCAAGCCCTCTAATGTCACCGTAATAAGAAGTTGTTGAGTTGGATAGATAGAGGTATCCGTTGAAATAATCTGCGAGCACCAATAAGCACCGGAAACCTCAGTCCTGATAGCAAACATTAAAGCTTGACTTGCCCTTTCACCATCTGCACTAATTGGCTTGAGTTTTACAACTTCACAGCAACAATATGACTGATATGGTTATAACTGCCTTCTTTTTTTCTGTATGAGAGGTCTTAACAAAGATCTGCCTTGAATTACTTCTGGGTTGGAACGGTGTTATTAAGGATGGAACATGTGACCCTAAAAACAGCTTCGTCAAACTCATTTTAATGGACCTCTTCTTCGCAAATCACGACTTAAATACATGTAATAGTAATAGAATCAATTCTTTAACCTCAAATGTTAGACGACGTTCAGTTGTCAGTAGACTTGAACTACTAGAGAGAATGGTCCAAAAGGCAGAAGATGTGATATTTGTTTCAATAGGCACCTTGGAGTTCCCGGAATGGGACCAGCTTGGTGTGTGCATATGTCATTGTTGATGGCAACACTAATATTAGACATTATTAGTTATCTTTGTATCAAAGGTAACTCAAAACATGCAAATGCTCATTGTAGCTTTTTTCAGTTCATCTACTTCAAGCGCCAAGTTCCTGAATTAGATTAAAGTAGACTATAGTTATAAACTATACATGGACAGTCCTACTCCTAAGTCCTAACCCCTTTCCTTCCTTTTGTAACACAGAGTTCATTGTTGGACCATTTTACCTCAACGAAGCCCACCCCAATCTCCTCAAGCATTAAGAGTGAGTTGACAAACTAATGTCTTCAACTTGTACCCCAAACGCAGCCAGACAGGATGAAAATCAATGTTTTCCCCTAACGCAAATTACTCTTAAATGTCGAAATTCATTATTTAATAAATAAAAAAGTAGGTATAATCCAATTGATTAAAACCTAATGTTCAACCCACATATATTCAACTTTGTCTATTAATAACATATTTAGTAAACCGCAAAACAATAAAATGTAATGGCGCTACAAGTGAATCCAGCACTTCAGGAATTCTCCTCCTCCTCTCTTTCCTGATAATACATATAGAGATCTAAAGTTTCAATCTTGACGAACTTTCGAATAACTTTTCATAGTCGGAGGCTCTTTTCCTGTATTTCTTTTTCCAACTTTCGTAATTTGGGGCAAAGATTGGCGAATTTCAAAGGCCATGCTTGAAATGTGATAAGCTTCATAGCAAATACGATGCCTATGGAGCTTTCCTTTGTCTAGCTTTTCATTCACCATTCCACCTTTTGTTGGTCAAGTCTATTCTTTTAAGTTCAAAGAATCAGATTCTAAATATGGGAAAGAACTGTCAGAGCCAGCAAGCTGGGCAAGACAAGTTGATGGATGTGGAAATGAAAGCTTGGAAACATTGTAAGTTTAACGCAGACTTCAAGTCTGGTCTCCAACTACAAAAGCTACTTACAGCTGCGCCATTTCCGAATTTTCGATTACACGCTGTGCCTTTTAGCAGCAAAAATGTTCACGCTTGGAAGCTGCCCAATAAATATACTTCCAACTCTTTGTTCTGACCCGATAGGATGCTGACAATTATTGACCTGTGTTATATTGAAAGAAATCCTAGAAAAGCAATAAATTGGAAGTGAGTGGCTGCTAATTTATGAAAATTAATTACTTATAAACTCATACAAGTGTCTGGAATTGAAACTACACTAGAGAAGCTCAAGCTGAAGAACTACCCGCGCCAACATTCACCAGGAAACAAATTGCAAGTTCACCAGCCATACAATGTTACAAACACAAACATCATAGAACTCCAGTATAAGGCGGAACCAGAAAGATCGCTACATTCATCGTCAACCAGTCCACCACCTGTTTGATCGAGTTTGTTGCAGATCAAACAATGAATTTGCATAGGCACAAAAGCGGCATTAGTGTACATGAGCTCCAACAGACTCCAGACCTAAGATACTTGGAAATTTTGAAATTGCATTGGTACCAACCTCAACAAACAGAACCCAGATCCCAGCCTATAAATGTTTCCTCACAGGTATACCACCTCAAGGCATAGTTACAGGCGAGTGCTTCCTAATTTTGATCTTTTGTCCTTATTTGAATAACAAAACCTTTCCAGCTATGTTACAAGGTTCGTATGCTGCATGAGATGTACTACGTCTACTTCTTAGCTGGATGATGTCACTGAGTCCATAATATTGCCAGTCCCTTAAAGAAGGTGATAATTAGTATAACTTTACATAAACTTGATACTGGAATCAAGTAAAGGAAACCTGGACCCCTCTAGTTATGCCTCGCTATTTGTTAATCGTGAACGCAGACCAGGATGTCAATGACCGATGACCAAAGATTCAACTCATTTGTAACCCATTACCCTGTATTGAAAGCATAGGAATCTCACTACCCAGAGGTGTAGTAAATTGAGTATGTGTATAAAATTTGCTTCCAGTGTTGGAGACTGTCGATCCATTCCCTGGCTTGATCTGTCAATAAAAGCATGGTTCAAACTGAAATTAAAGATTGCCCTTATTTTGTCACTGTTATTTCTAGACATAAACAAGATGCAATTTATGGATCCAGTGTCTGAACATTGGTAACTCCTCTGTGAACCCATTGACAGGGAGATTACAGTTTATTCTAAGAGACATCAGCAGTAGACAGTAAATGTTCAGAGCCAGCAACAAATACAAGAGCTACATAAACTAAATGTGCCAAAATGTTAGAATGCATGAACATACGAAGTTGAACAGTAGCTTGAGCAACCATAAGGTGTATCTATATTACATGCTTCACAACAAGGCTACAGGAATAGTTTCTCTTAACACAACAGAATTCCTGGATTCCACTTCCTTCAATCAAAAGCCTAATGTGCCAGTACGTGGCTCTCCAGCAATGGATAGACAAGAAAGAGGAGAGGCAGTAGAAGCAAACCCAGGCAGCAACCATTTCCCTGTCCCTACTCTTTCTTTGGTGAAGTAGCTAAAAATCATGCATGTGCTTTACTGCACAAATACTGATTCCATTCTGCTACGTTTGGAAATGTGCATGTACATAAACATTGTTGCAAAAGAGGGCATGCAAACATAAGAAAGATGAAGAGCTAACCTGATTATTTTACACACTTGAGAAAGTGAGAACAGAAGGTGGGGCATCTGTTCTTGGTCCAGAAACTGAACGGTATATATAAACTCTATCAGCCTGACTGTCATCACTCCCCTCTTCCTTCATTACCTCCACATTCAATCTAGGCCTCTCTCTTGCCAACAATCTACAGCCATTCATTGTCACATTGCAGGCAGACATCCAAAGTGATCTCATGGACTCATACTTCTCCAAACCAGAGAGAAGTGCGGCATTTCCAAAAGGGCAATCCCTTATCTCAAGTTTCCTCAACTTTGGACAACCTCCCAGAACACACTGCATTCCCCAATCACTGCTACCAGCAAAAGCCACTGAAAGAGTTTCTAAATTTTTGGCATACTTCCCAATATACTCAAAGGAAAGGTCAGTTAAGAGACCAGAAATTGAAAGCCTCTGAAGTTTAGTGCAAGTCTTCACCACAGCACCAAAAGCCTCATCCATGGGTTCATTTGTTAAATAATCTGGTTGACCAGGATTCATTATGCAGAGACGGAAATGGGTAAAATCAGGGCAGTTCTGCACAACAGTTGCTACAGCAGCATTGGTCATTTGCCGACAAAAGTAGAGAACATAGTGAAGCCGCCGACAACCAAGAGAGACAGCAACAAAACCTGCTTCAGTCACCCCATGAACGATTTCCTCATCAAAGGGATCAGCAGGGTACACTCGGAGTTCCTCAAGTGATGAGCAGTTGGATCCAACAGCCTCCAGCCCTTTATCTTCTACAGTGTCCAGAACCTATCAAAATCCAACTTATAATTCTAAAACTTCATACCGAAGACAAGAAAATCAAAAACATTGGCAGCCACAAAATATATTCAAACAGAATAACCATCATCAGAATATTCAGATGAATAGATGTGGTTGAATAAGACCAGAACTATCCTAACTATAACAATGTTTCTTACCACCATGTAAGATACACCTTCCATCTATAACTCTGAACAATGATTTCATCAGTCACAACCCTAAATTTGTATAAAATGGCTAAAAGACCCACGACAATGAAAAGTAGGAAACTATATGAGTGAAAAGTAAGAAATGTCCGTATAGAAGACAAAACAGAAAAAGTTAGAAATAGAGATCTTACCCAGAGACGACGAAGAAGTGGGCAGTGACAGAGAATATTAGCAAGTTCGAAACTTTGCAAAGTCGCATAACTCAAGTTTAAGAAAGTTAAATTTGGACAGGCAGGATAGAGGACAGCAAGATAAGGTGCTGTTGCATCCCACAAACCAGAAAGTATATCCAGATTCTTGCATTGATTAAATGCATTTTCAACTTCTGTGTACTGTTGCAAGGTAAGCCGTTGTGAGAAAGATCCAGTGCCAAGCTCTGTTAATTGTGGAGCACATAGAATCAACCGCTGCAGCTGTTCCAAGGAAACACTTTTGTTGACCTTCAGAACTTTCAGTGACTTGCACCTGCTAACAAGTCTCTCGAGTGCGTGAAAGTTGACATCACTATTCAGGTTAGCAAAGTTCAGTACTTCCAATGTCGTGAAGTTTTCAGGGAAACAGCTTAGCCAACTGCCACTCTTATCATTGATGCCATTCTCCTGTATGTCGATCTCAGTCAGATGCCTGAAACACAAGAAACAGAATCGTTATCCAAATGAAACATAGGTTGAAAATGATTTCCAGAATTAAAATTCTCCTGAAATTTGTTTATAATATCATAATATCACAAATAGTTGTACGAATATGGCAGAATGTTTAATATGCGAATACAAGGAAAGGAAAACAAAAGAGGAAAAAAAAAACCATATTATTGTTCTTCTTTTATGAATATATGGAAGCCTTGGGACCCATTTTGCCATAACTTACAGGAATAACTCATTAAGTACATGTCACTTTCAAGTTAATTAGAAAAAGAAAATCACCTACTGCAGAATTACATAAGCTTTTTTGTTGGTCAGAGAAGGAAAGAAGAAGAGTAGTTTACCTGTCTAGCGAATTATGACCATCTCTAAACAATGTAATTAGCTATATGTTGGCTACTAGAGATCAAGCCAGATGGTGAACAAGCAAAATTTTCCTGATTTTAATTACCACTACTGCCTGTTTCTTTTAGTGGGTAGAGGAAAATCTGTTTGGAGAGAGATCAAAAAGGAATTCAATCAAACAAGCTCCAAAATCCCAGAGATATATTTATGGAAACAACACATTTTTAGCTCGTAATAGTGCAGCCCACAACTTATACGATAGACTACAGGTGATGCAAAAGCCAAGAGTAGTCTATATGTCACCACTACCAAGAAAATATAAATGCTAATTACAGAGTCATGACAGTTATCTGAACATTTTAATTGTCATCCCTTACTAAACCAACTACCAAATACAAAAGTGTCTAACTTTGCGATGGATGACAAGTTGAAAATGAAGTTTCCCCGACCCATTAATGTATATAGTTCAGATGTCACATCGTATAAGAGGAAGTCTAGTTGCGTAAGAAAGCACCTCAAGAGAATATACATTCTCATTTCCTTTAAACCATGCTCATTTTATTGTTCAGGGACCATCAGAAAATAAAACAAGTTGATGGGGGGGGAAAAAAAAAAAAAGAAAGGTGAGTCTTTTACTTTCAATTGATAATGGTTTTACTTCCTACAGAAACATGAAGAACTGAGAAGAAACCAAAATCGGATTGAGATCAAAACTACAAGTGGGGTACCAAGAAACCATGCTTTAAAGCACTTTGCTAATAATTCCATGGACAGTACATGCCAATTTGCAAGACCTACATGACTACATCCCACGAAAGCAACTTATCCAATATCGCAAACAGTAGCTTCATAAAGAACAGAAAAAGGAAAAAATCGAGTATACAAAAAGATACCGCCAAGAACAAATTCTGAGTCATTTTCTTTAATCTGAATGCTTACGTGAATATCCGCACATAAACCAGTTTACCCAATTATGGAATCCGCCAACGAAACAAAAATGGAGGATACATGTACAGAATACAACATCAAGCATATGCCACAGTCCATTAAGTGCGGGTTAAACAGGTCAAGCATCTCATCAAAGAAAAAAGAAATCGAAGTTTTGAAGAAGGAAAAAAGAGAAGTCATAGAGACAATCACTATGTAACCATGTATAGTTAACACTTCACTTTTACAGGTAAAACAACCAGAAAACTAGCCTATTCTATCTGACACCCTATCAAAACCCAAAAATTCTCATCGTTTCTCTCCAACGATAAACTGAAAGAAACCAATCCCTGACTCATATGTCGACAATTCCTTGTAAGGCAACCTAACCGGGAAGAGCAGAGCAGCACAATGGTCAATTGGCGTAAAAAATGGTATAAAGTCACCAATCCATAACTACACATTTAACTAGTCAAATTTTGTTTCCTATTTGGTTGCCAAAGAGTTTTTTATTTAATATTACATTGTCTAGAGAGAGAGAGAGAAAAAAAGTTTTAAAGACTGAAAAGCTTACTTGCAATGGGTGGCAATGGCTGCGAGTCCGTCGGTACTAAACCCATCGCAACTAAGAAGCGAGAGAGCTTTGAAATATGGAAAATTCAGAGCCAAAAACTCCAAGCTCTCATCGCTTATCGTCATTCTCTTGAGTCTCAGCTCCTCTAGAAACCGATATTTGGAGGAGAAAACCACCAGCCACGAGTGGATATCGGCGCCCCAGTTCTCCGGTACCAGATTGAAATCCGAGAACCGGGGCTTTCCTTTGAGCGTAACGCTCCGTATCCTCGGAAACCGCCGCGCCACAATCTCCGGCGACACAGAGTAGCAATTCCCTATGAACACGTGGGTCCGAGACCACCGCTCCGCGTCGTACCAGTCCTTGCTCACCAGAGAAACCGAGCTCCGATCTTTGCTAGACTCCAGCAGAGAGAGGACGCGCTCGAGTATTTCGTCGGGAAACGCCGACGACGACGGCTGAGTTGACTCGGGCAATCCTTTGCTTCTTTTCACTCGAGAATCCATATTGCGGATAAGCAAAAAGAGCAGGTAAGAGTTCACCAAACAGCGTAAACTTAGGATCGAGCCTCAGCTACGTGTATGGAAGGAAATGCTGAGCTCCGGATAGTGACCCGAAACAGAAGATCCAATAAAGCGAAAAGAAGTTAAAACCTCAACCGAATCTCTCGCTTTCTAGTTTCTAGATAATGTGAAGCTGTCTGTGTGTGTGTGAGAGAGAGAGAGAGAGACAGAACCAAAGAAGAAAGAAATATTTGGAGCTCACATGATTATGGACATGGGAACCAACAATTGAAACATCAACCGAATAGTCAATGCACCTCACCCTCAGATGTTTTCTCAAAATTAAGCGACTGTTTAACGTAGCCAGGGACGGATACTTCGTCTTTTGAAAAAAAAAAAATTTATTAAGATTTAAGTAAGTTAATTAAATATCTAATATACTCTTATTAATTATATGTTAAAATACCTTAAAAATATAATCTATATAATTAAGATGTGAGAAAATTTAAAGGGTAATTTTGGAAGT
>JAOTAZ010000002.1:23832539-23844990 GCA_025629785.1 Erythroxylum oxycarpum | reverse complement strand
GAATTTAAAGTATTAAAAAATTTAAAATATAACGTAATATCATAAACAGGTGTAGGTATAATTAGTTTAAAATTTTTAATAAACCTTAATAGCAATTCCTTACTTTTTGCCTTCAACAAGACATAAGTTCCATTCAACTCAACCTTTCTTTAAGTTTGGGACGATCAAACTGTACATTTCGGCTAGCGGTATATTGAGCAAACGGTACTCGACTGCATTACCATCATCAACTCTTGGATTGGATCTCAACTTTTTTAAATGTATCTTACGCGTGTTCGTCAAATAAATTTAACATATAATCAGTATTTTAATATGATAATCATAATTAATAATATTAATAGATTTTTAAGATGGTATAAATAATTCAAATAATATTGTTATGAGAGTCATCAATTAAGCTCATTTTTTATGAAAAGCATGAATAGTTTATATAATGGACTTAACCTAATTAGCTTTTATATGAACTATTGAAACATTCCATTCATGTCAAACATGAAATTAAGACACTTAGGCCCAACTAATTGCTATGAACCAGTGACTGGTACTAACATTCATGAGCCGGAAAGACTAACATGGCAACTCAAAATAGATACACTACAAAGTTAGTAGCGAAGTTGGCCTGGGATTGAAGCAAGATGCACATTCAGATTCAGTTGCACCAATGGCTGAGAGCTAAACACGTGAAGGGAAACCAGAGAGTACAAGCAAGACCGACCAAGTTCACATACCCACCGTCAAATCCCTCAATCTCCTGGGAAATTGACACAAGCCAAACCTAACACATGTGACTGCAATATTAAATTGTAAATGCAACTATGGCGTAATAAAGTTTAAAGTTCATTGTGAAAAAAGAAAGAAAGAATAGATCATTATCCAATTTTGTATAAAAGCTCGAAATACATAATGACACCGTATTGCAAGAAAGAGCATTATTTTTAACTTATGGTTCAACTAAGAATTTTTCTATAAACAAAATGTGGAAGACGCTGGCTTGTGGAATCCCCAACACGGATTCGGTGGCTCCAATCGTTAGATCATAGCACCAAGGTAAGGGGGACCGTAATGATATCATCCAGAGAAATATAGGAGAATTGGACACCGTGAAGCTGGAGTGAGCCTGTCAGTTGATGAACGTTCCCGAGACATATTTGTGCACCTAAAAAAGATCATAGGTGCCAAGAATCAAGGTAAGTGAAGCACCGGACAGATTAGAATTTAGAATAACAAGACCGACCTGGCGCTGGTGGCACACTTATAGTTTTACACTTCTGTCACAAAGGCTTTTCGTTCTAAATCATGGATTTGGGTCGAGTTCTTCCAACCATCTCTTGAATTCTTCTATCATTTTTTTTCTCCTATTCTCTTGTAAAATTAACAAGATAAAAACAAAATCACAAAGATTATGTTAAACAGAATCTTTACATATGCATATCATAATCAAAAAACACATACTTAATTTATTGTTATAATTCTACCAGTTAAAAAACTTTATCACCAACTTTACTTCCAGAATCCTTCTTTCATTTTTCTTTACTCTTTTATTGATGAAGAAGAAATACAACTATATAGATGCATACATATAACGTTGCGTTCTTCATATAACTACTCTTTGTAGTTATTTCAAGAGTGTAATGACTATTATACCCTTCACAGGTGTAATAATGACTCAGATTTCCCACTCACACATGATTGGTTTAATCTTAAAAACAAACTCTGCAATGCTCATACTTGTTTAATAACCGGTATGACCAGCATACGACGAGAACACATTGCCATATATATGTTAGGAGTATATGACATCTCGATTAACAAATTGATCATGGGACTTAAGTGTCTTGGAGTAGACATTATATGCTATACCTTAGGTCATATCTCGTATTTTCACTTTTTTTTAAAATCTCATTTAGTTTCTTGAGCTATAATTGTATTCAAATTCTTCCAAAGGATTGCATCTTGCATGATCATTTGGCAATAAACTAAAGTAGCAAACCTTAGATTTCATTCTCAAGAATGAAACAAGAGTCATAAGGATACATGATGATGTTTTTCTCAACCTCAAGGGTCTCACTCAATGTAAGCTGAGATCTTGCGAATTATGTTAATTCTTTTTTGTGGTCAGTTGTACACACATGATACGAGTCATATGCTACGGTATTTACTCTTTTTGTTTAACTTGAACATCTTTCATTTAAGAAATGCCATACAGATGATAGTTCAAACATACACAATGTTTAACTTGAGTTCACTTATCTTCTCAAAACCTGTTCAGAACTTACATCTGGCAATGTAAAACAGATATAGTGATTAATAAATCATGTTGAACCAATTTCTTTACGGCATTTATAATTTAAGTTTCTCGCTCTCAATTATCACCTAGATAATAAACTTTAAACATTCCTCATCTCTAGCGAGCGTAAACACTAAAGGTGATTTTCCGTGTGAGAGGACCAATCTATAATCTGTCTCATATACTTATGATTCATTCCAAAATATATACTCATACATAAACACACATAGTTATGAATAAAATGATACACAATCTATAATCTTCACCATACATTATATCCAAACATATGACATTTGATTGAGTGAACATATATAGAGAAATGTTTATCAGTACATTTCAACATCCACGTAGCCCTAGTGACTTTACATGCCCAATGTATACATCTCTAGAAATTGGCTTTGTCATTGGGTCTGCTATCATATCTCACCTAGATATATATCTCATATTCACTTCTCCTCGTGCAACTATATCTTTCACATAATTATACTTGGTATCTATATGCTTTATCTTACAATGAAATTTGGAGTCTTTTGTATAAGCGATTGCAGCTTGACTATCACAGTTGATGGTCACGGTATTAACTTCGCTTTTAATGACTCCCAAATGCACTAAGATTCAATGAAGCCACACAGCCTATTGTACTGTAGTTGAGAATGTTATAAATTCAGCTTCTATTATGGATAATGCAACTCAGGATTTGTTTCTTGCTTTTCCATGATATTGCTCCATGGTTAGTAAGAATACATATCCTGAGGTAGATTTTCTTTCATCTAAATCTCCTCTCTAGTCTGCAACTGTATACCTTTGTATACATAGATCATTGCCTTGATAAGATAATGCATAGTCCACAGTGTCCTTTAGATACCTCAATATTCTCTTTACTGTTGTCCCATGTGCTTGGTCGGGATTCGATTGATATCTGCTTACCATCCCAACATCGTAAAAAATATCTGGTCTCATACACATCATTACGTACATAAGACTTCCAACTACACTAGAGTAGGGAACATTCTTTATTTGTTCTCTTTCTTGTGGTGTTGATGGGCAATTTCTTTTACTAAGGCCTTCATTTTTAGCAATAGGATTATCAATTGGTTTGCAATCTTGCATACAGAATCGTTCAAGAATTCTTTGAATGTACATCGCTTGTGAAATCGATAACAATCTCTTGAAATCTTGACTCCAAGAATATATATCGTTTCACCCATGTCTTTCATTTCAAATTCAGATGATAACCAATATTTGATTTGCGTAAGAAACACATAGTCATTACAAGCAATCAATATATCATTCACGTATAAAGATAAAATCGTGAATTTATCTGTGGATCTCTTAACATACACACAGTGGTCTTCATCGATCATTTGAAAATCATACGAAATAATTACGTTATGAAAACGAATGTACCATTGTCTTGAAGACTGCTTCAGGCATTCAATTGATTTTAATAACCGACATACTTTATTTTCTTAACCTGCCTTAATGAAACCTTTATGTTATTCCATATAGATTTCTTTAGCTAATTCTCCATTGAGAAAAGTAGTTTTGACATCCATTTGATGTAATTCAAGATCCATACTGGCTATTATAGCCAGAATAAGACGGATTGAAGTAAACTT
This sequence comes from Erythroxylum oxycarpum, assembly GCA_025629785.1. Lineage (NCBI taxonomy): Eukaryota > Viridiplantae > Streptophyta > Magnoliopsida > Malpighiales > Erythroxylaceae > Erythroxylum > Erythroxylum oxycarpum. The sequence goes on along the minus strand of JAOTAZ010000002.1, from coordinate 23,841,084 downwards.
CACAATAGGTGAAAAGTTTCCTCGTAATCAATTCCCTCCTGTTATGTATATTCTTTTGCTACAAGGTGTGCCTTATATCTTTTGATACTATCATCAACTTTTCACTTTGTTTTGAGAACCCACTTGGTCCCAATTGCTTTACGCCCTTTAAGGAGGTCAACCAAGTCCCATACTTGATTGGAGCTTAAAGAAGTCATTTTTTCTTCCATTGCTTTCATCCATTCTTCTCTAAAAGGGCAAGTAAGAGCCTCATTTACATTTCTTGACTCTTCTTTCTCTTGCAAAACAATCATATTAATTTCTCCTTCGATCTCAAAACACTGTAGGAGAATTATTCCTCGGTTACTTCGTTTTAAACGAGGTTCATCATAAACAAATTCATGATTGATCTGATTGCTCTCACTCAAATCAGTAATCATAAAGAACCTTTATATGGAATTGCTCCCACTTGGTTGAAGTTCCCCATCTTGATTCTTCATAACAGAATCATTATGATCAAGGGATTCATATAATAATAGGTCTTTACCTATTTCACCTTGCTTGTGAAAATCATTCTTTAAGAATGTTACATCTCGTAATTCAAATTTAGTTACACCTCTATTACCTTGTTCAACAAACTTTTATTGGAAGTTAGAACTATTGTATGTGAAATGTTGGAAGTTAAAAGTTGAAAAATGTAGTTGAGACATGTTCACTAAGTATGCTTAGGTGTTTTAGCCATAACTTTTTCTCTAGTTATCCAAATGAAATGATTCTTAATTTGGATTAAATTGGAGAGTTACGGCTACAAATTGTGTTTTAATTCAGTCTCTAAAAATATCAATTTTCGGATGGAAGTTGAGCACAAAATATTGTTTTAGTGTAACAACAGTCTGAAAATGTTTGGAGTATAAATTTTAGACTATTGAACCAAATTGAATGATTTTGATGTCATTAGAAAATTAAAACAATGAGGAAAATTTTTCTAGAAGGAAGTGCTATTAAATTCCTTCAATTACATGATCAGAAAAAGGTCTTAATTTTTGGAAGAAGTTAGGCAATGACTTAAATTGAGGCCTTGCTAGATTAATTATTTTATTTGGAGTTAATTAACATGTTAATGTGAGTAAGATTATATGACATAGGTTAATTGAATTATGGTAGCAAGATGGTATGGAGGGCTTTTTGGGAAGATCACTTAAGCATTTAAGTTACAAGGCATATAATGAAGGGTATAAGGGTCTTTGTATACTCATTAATGGCAAAATTGAAATAAAGAGGTGTGGTCTTACTTATTAAGAAGTGAAAAACATGGATTGAAAGGGAGAAGAAGAGAAGAAACAAAAATTTAGAGAGAAAGCAAGGAGAGGGTTCGGTTTTGAGAGAAAGGAAGGAGGAAGCTAGGGTTTCTTCATTTCTTGGATTTCAAGAGGGATTTTGAAGTTGATTCAAGAAGGAAAAAGGACGAGGAGGATGAGAGCTTCCATTAAAGCCAACAAACTCTTCATTTGGTGAAGATTCAATGTAAGTTTGATGTTAATATTTTGGAGTTTTGAAAGGTTCATATAGCTTAAGAAATGTATAGGTTTAAGCTTTCTAAGATCAATTTTAGTGATTATGTCTTATGGGTTTCTCAATTGGAATGCCTAATGATTTGGAGATTTTTGTCAATGTTGAAGAAAATTAAGCAAGAAGCAAGAGGAGCACGAGTAGAGGCTTTTTTAGCAAGGTTTTCACGCAAGAAAATCAAGGTGGGTACATGTTTATAATAGAGTAAACAAGCCACTTTTGTTTTCTTTAAATCAAGAAGATTTAATGATTTAAATTGCATCATAAGTGTTGCATTAATTGTGTCTTGAATGAATTAGAAAATTGCCACATGCTTGATATGTGAATTGTGTGATGATTTATGAAAATGATTTCTTTGAAAGGATCACATGTTTATGAAATCAAGTTTTGGAAAGTGTTTTCGAAATACCTCATGTTTATGAAAAATTAAGTTTCGAAAAGTGCCATTTTGGGTGAAATACATGTTATGTGGGTTTTGGTAGTCCATTCAAGAATGTTACGTGCACGTTGACCAATTTAAAGGCTTTTTCCACCTGACCACTAGTGGCACGAAGCTCATTCATGGACTCCCTTAAGTTTACGACTACACAGGACCATTATATGGAAATGTGTAGTGTGTCATGTTTATGGATTTACCTAAATCATTTCTGATGTGCTTATGTGTTTATGATTTGTGAAAAAGTTGATGCATACATGATTTTTGAATTGGATTACAAGATGAGTTTTTGAAAATTTTGTACTTTATGAAATCAATATGAATTCTCTAAAACAAATGTACATTTTTGGGATTTTACTTGTTTCTCCATTATAAACCTATTATCCATGAGCTTTAAGCTTATCCCCACTTTCCATCCCATCTCGAGGTGAAGAAAATGAGATCGAGTAATCAAGAGTCGAGGCAACATTTCAATTATGCATATTTTGTATTTGAAGTTAGATTTTGTAAAAGCAAGAATTTAGATGCATATTCTGCCACAGATAAATTGCTTTGCTTCAGATCTAGAAATTCCTTCATGTTTTTGTCCAGGTAGATCTTGGGCATGTAGTTCTCCTTGAAGACCTTCAGAAAGTCTTCCTATTTCAAGTTACAAGGCCTGGTGGTATTGCCTGGAATAGTTTTCCACCATTGGTATGCTGGACCTTGCAGTAAGAAAACTGCATATTCGAACTTCTTGTCTGACTCATAGCCAATCTGATCGAAGACTCTCTTTGTTCTCTCTAGCCATCATTTGGCCCCTGCAGGGTTTGTACTTTCGTAGAAGTCCACAGCTTCTTGTTTTCTTAGTTTATCGTACCTCCTTTCCCTTCTTTCAGGAATTCTCGGAGGCATTCTCTCAGGTAGAGATACAAAATACTTTTTACTGGCTCTTACTGATTCTAGGTCAGCTGATTGTCCCACTTGATTACCTATGGCAGATGACCTATAATAGATAATAATAGCGATTGCTACTCAAGTTTCTTACTATATATCATGTCTATAGGCTTATATCTATCCCTATGGACGCCAAACCATACTTTGATACCAATGATTGTAGCACCCCACTCCTATAAGACATTTGTGCCCGTATATCATTCAGACATTCGAGCACATATATTGTGTAAGCAGTGCCCTAGAGCAGTCACATTCACTTCTCACGGCATCATCATTAAACATAATTATCATAATATTTGAAAAACCAATTCCTTATTTTCATTTCATAAAACCGAATATACATTGTAGCATTACATACTTCATCCTATACACAATATCAAAGAACTATCAGAGTCTACAACTCTATTACAATATTACAAAATATGCTGCATATTACATGAATGAGGAACTATATAGAATTCTATCTAAATCCTTTAGGTTCAGTTGACCGACCTTTGAGTCATTTCTTCTAAAAAACAGTACTAGTTCTCTTCTACATTGTTTTAGAAGCTAAGCCCACTCTCTTGCACCTGCAAAGTCAATGTTGCAATTTTGTTAAGTTTTACGAACTCAGTGAGCTACCCATCATCAATGGATCACTCATAACACATAACATATACAGTTCATGTTTGAAGTTCATAAACAATTTATGTCATCATATAACGCACATCTTTCACCAATTATCAAAAAGCACCATGTAATACTAGGTTCATTTATTCACCTTTTACATTAATAACGGTTAATACAGTTCAATTCAATCATTCATATAATGCATATTAAATTGTATATGCAATGTTCATGAGACTCACCTTCATTTATTAATTTGTTGTGATTTGAGTACCTTTTTCACTTTCCCATATCTATTGTGGATATTAGGCTTATTAATAACTGTCCCTTATGGGGATACAAGGCTCATTATACATAGTAAGCCAAAGGCTCTTACCACATTTTGATCTTTAAGCTCTTTTTCAGTAGTGACTCCGGTCACAAATGCCTTTATGTTATCATTCATTCATGTAATGAAATGCATCATATGTGTATTCAATTATTCACTTGTGCTTAATTTTTTTTGTATTCACATGCACATTCACTATCACACCTTGGTCCAGCATTCAACAACTAAGTTGAGCATCATATATTCTATCAAATTCACATATAATGAGCACTTCTAACATATTATTCATGCATTAAAAGCCTCAGACATTCAATGTCTGGAATCAATAGATTCACATCACAGAATAATTCAATTCAGAATTTAAACAAAACAATAAATCAATGTGAGACCATCTAGGTTACTTATCGTATACTCTAGATAGCTATTGCTTCAAAGTCCCAGCAATGTCTAGATGTTGTCGCTCTAATTGCTCTTCTGTATCATGCAATACATATACACTTACACATTACTAATTTGCACATTTTCATGAATACTTAATCATATACATATGTATAATGCATGCTCAATGACAATCCGAGGTATATTTCCTTAGTTGACATCTTATGATAATTCATACTTCATAACTCATATATGTCTAAATTAAACTTAGATTTATATTTCATTTGTACAAGATTATTCGAAGTTCATCATTCAATCATTTACTAAGATCACTCAAGCATTAAAAGATCATAAAATATCCAATTTATCATTTACCTTTACTTAATACACATCATTCACCTTCTTAGGATCACATTATCCTTTATTAGATCACTTTTATTGTTATAATACCTCCAAAATTTCAGATCTGAACACTTGGTAAACAACAATCTATTCTTAAATTTATATCCTCATTCATCAACCTAAGCATATCCACACTTTATTAACTTATTCAGCCTCAAACTAGGTTCATTTGAAGTCCCATTCAAGTCTAAATACATCATAGGAAAGTACCTTATCATTTATTGTTAAACATCACACAAATGAAAAATAACTCACGTTGATGGCCTTTCCAGTTTTTTCTTAAGACAAATTTTCGGGTCAATTTTGCATGGCCATTTTGACATAGAAAATAAGGTATTTAGGCAATACATTCTTATAAACAAATGTTTCTATATGTCTTAAGTTTCTAACAAAATCAATTACATATATTTTGGATCAGTATTCTGCAAGTTATATCCAAAATACTACAAATTGTTTTCACCCCTTGACAACACACTGTACTCAACTTCGAGCCAATTTCGAAACCCTTATATCTAGAATTCAAATTCAACTCCATGAAAATTGTATCCATCTGTCTCTAGTTTAATATAAAAATCAAAATCATCTCATTTGGATATTTATAGATCAAGATAGAGCTAAAATATAGATGCATGTTTCGTGAAAACACTATAGCTATCATATTCCATCAATTCTTCTTTCACTTTTCCAGATTTTTAACTCCTACATTTTACATCTAATACATCTTGTATAAAGATTATCTTTTCTACTTCATTTCCTCTTCATTCTCACCTCCATTTTAGCTCAATATCATTCATAAACAAATCATAAACTATGGTTGATCATAAACATAAAAACAGAACATCAACATATATATATATATTCATTAAATTTCTGCATACATTCTACTCCATTATCACCTTCATTTTATCTCTAACTATCATAAGTTGTTATTCAACAAATCATGAAGAACAATATCCTTACTTGATTAACTCAACTGTTCTTCAAAAATCAGCATGAAACCCTAGCCTCTAAGCTTATACGATCATCAACTCTTAAAGTGGCTAGTGTTGAATATTAACAAAATTTACGTTGTGAGTGAGGGCTGTCAAGGTCGTGAATGGAGAAAGAAAAGAAAAAGATGAGAGTTTGTAACAAATTGAAAGACAATGAAGATGGTCTTGCAAGATGAAAATATTGTGGGTTTATAACATAATAACTAAATGCTAAGAAGGTCTTGCATGATGAAAATATCATGGGTTTATAACATAGTAACTAAATGCTTGGTGAGTGTCACGACACTTACCACATAAAGAATCAAATTGACATCTTTTAATTATGGTCCTCAATACCATTTAATCTCAAGCCCATTTGTCACCCAATTTCTAATCCAATTGTCACCCAATTTTCAATGTCACATTCTCAATAAATCCTAATACCATTTGCCAATTATAACACTGCCATTTGACACTTATTTCTACTACTATAAATCAATTATCTTATCACTTGATATTTTTCTTGTCCAAAATACTCATAATTTCAGAAAATTTTTCAGATTTTCACCAAAAATTCTAAATCAATAATTATACTCACCAAATCAATTTTCAAGACAAAATATTCACTATTCACATCATAATCATTTAAAAATCATTTATATCCTGGAATAAGTCAAATGAGTGCATGAATAGTCATTGTAATGTGTACAGAAAAATCAAATTCATGTATGTATATGCTAATATTATGCATGAGCATGAAATGCATTTCCTAATTTCTCAATAATATCTCTCATATTCAGTATTCTAGGATTCTAACCCTTCATATAAGAAAAACGGGATGTTACATTTATGATGAGTGATTAGGGATGAATTTAGTTGTGGTGGTGAATGAATATGAGATACATGTTTTAGTAGTAAATACATTGTATATCTATATGTATAAAGGCTCGAGGGCTGTGGATCGAGGAGCTTGTACTGAGGATTGTTGAAGTCAAGAAAGTGTACACCTTCCTTTAAGGCATGGTGCCTTACTTGATTTTAGTACTTAATATTTGGATATGATTTTTGCGATTGTTGAGGTAACAATTGGCCATTCGTGTGCTAGGTACAACAGATTAAGCGATTCCTGTACCCTTGACGTTGGTACATAAAATTCGAGTCCCGGTATTGACATCTTTCTACGAGACTTGAAGGTGATGGCACACCTAAAAGTCTGGTCACCAACGAGGTCATCACCTAGGGTTATGACGCTCTGGTCGACCGTAGTCTGGACTCACCACAGAAGAAATTCGAGCCAACATCGAGAATTTGTGGGTGTGCGCACTAGTTTGGCCGACTAATGGCGACACACATGATTGTTTTGGCCTATTATGAGATTTTTTTTCCTAACGAGATTTGATTTATAAATGTGATGCTTTTCTGTTTTTGTGTACTGGAACTAGAACCTATGTTTACTGGATAAGTGATTAATAGGCTAGGCCCATGTGTTTCTATGTCATGTATGCTCATTTCATAGGTGACTATGTGCACGCTAGATGCGTGAAAAACCCGTCCTTAGGTTATTTAGACCGTCTTGGTGTGTATCAAGTTCTGTTTGCGATATATATTTTTCTTGCTTACTTAGTACATAGTGTATTCACCTTCTCCACTTTCCAATCATGTAGGTTAATTTGGTAAGCTTGAAGATTTGATTGTATCGTGTGATCTTTTGACATTTTCGGGGCATTACAATATGTGGATAGTCTTTGTTTGTACTTTTATTGTATAGTGACTCATGAACTGTTTTTATTAAGTTGGTTATGTTAATATGCTTTATAATTTTGTAAATTAACTTTTGACTGTTTTGTAGTTTGTAAATGACCTTATGTATGAACCTTTTGTATTGTTATTGAGATTGCTCTTAAGTGGACTTAAAAATTCAGAAGTTGTGGTAGAGTCTTGAATGTGAATATAGAAGTGCATTTAAAACTGATTTACAGGTGTTTTGATTGAGTTTTGGGACTTTTAGAATACAAACGTTGTGTTGCCCAAAATGTTTTTAGAGGATATTCAGTTAGCTTTACATAGTCAGTTTAAGAGTATCGTGAGTAATTTATTAGTCTGAATATGCGGCGGTTGTCATGTGCCCGACGTGGTTTTAGGTCGTGACACTGAAAACCTTAAGATATAGGCATCCTTATTTTTTTGGAAGCTCAAAGTATGTTGTTAGCGAAATAATAAAATAAGACCAAATTAAAATTGGAACAACTTATCTGTAATTGCAAGGCGTCTTAAAAACCACTGTCTTAAGTTAGAAATTCCCCTTCTATCACTACAAGAAAATGTGAATTTGCGACGGAAAAATACCGACGGTCTTCAAACTGTTGCAAATACCAACCGAAAAAGCATATCGGTCGCCAAATTTGGTTGTGGAATAAAACTTTTGCGACGGAATCGCATTTGGTCGGTGAAAGTAGGTCAAGAAATGTACCGACGAAAATTTCAGTCGGTAAATGCGTCGGATACACGCCCTTCATTTAAACGAAAACGACGTCGTTTTGATTTTTATATAACCTCCCTCTCTTCTCCTTCCTCCCTCTCCACTGCAATCTTCCATTTTCTTTCTCTCCTTCGTCGATCTCCTCCTCGTGGATCTCCTTCAGCCGATGCTTCCAAGACGCCGCCGGTCGCCGCTCCTCCCTCGCCGGTGCAGCTCGCTGCCGTCGCTCGTGGTCATTGTCTCCGACAGGTAAGTCCGTTGCTTCTCCCTCCCTTCATTTTCGGTTTTGATTTTGAAGTTTGTTATTGTATTTATTCTTCAAATTAAATGTTGAATGTTGAATGGGTTTAGCATGATTTTTAATTATATTGTGTTTATATTGAGTAGGTTTGGTTTTTAATTTGTGTTTAGTGGTTTTAGGATTTTTTGTATTAATTTTATTATGTTTTTTGTTAATTTGT
>JAOTAZ010000002.1:23816683-23827052 GCA_025629785.1 Erythroxylum oxycarpum | reverse complement strand
ATCTACAGATGGTCTTTGACAAATGTCCTAAGATAGAGGAGGAACAGAGGGCAATGGCTCTCTACCCCTATGATGTAGGTGTTGGAAGATTAATGTACCTCATGCTTTGCACAAGGCTAGACCTAGCCTATGCTATTAGTATCCTAAGTAAGTTCATGGCCAATCCAGGTCTAGAACACTGGCAAGGGCTCAAGGTTGTTCTCAGATACATATCTGGAACAATTAACTATGGTTTATGTTTCACAAAAACAGAACTAACAAAATGCAAATATTTGTCTTCATGTGGTTATGTGGATGCAGATTATGCAGCAGATAAGGACTCAAGAAAGTCAATTTCAGCATACATTCTCACACTTTCAGCAAACACAATCAGCTGGAAATCACAGCAGCAATCAGTTGTAAGCCTATCTACCACAGAAGCAGAATATTATGCAATTACTGAAGGAGTAAAGGAGCTAGCATGGCTATCAGGTATAATTAAGGAAATCAACACAAACATCACAACACCAATTTTATACATAAACAATCAAAGTGCTTGGTACCTTAGTAGGGATCCGGTCCTCCATGAGAGATCCAAGCACAAAGACGTGCGTTTGCACTTTGTAAGGGATCAAATCACCAAGGGGATTTTCAACCTGGAGAAGATCATAGGAGAAAGGAATCCATCAGACTTCGGGACAAAAATTCTAACACAAAAGAAGTTTAATTTTTGCAGGGAATACTTATAGATTAATGAAGCCCCATGATACCAAAGGCAGTGTTGACAGATCTCTTGAAGGGGGTAGAAATTAGGGTTTCGAGATTTGGGGGTTTTTCAGATTTGGGGATTTTTGTTTAGGGTTTTTTCAATTTCAGCTAGAATAGGTGAAATAGAAGGGAAACCACATGAAATTGAAGTTGTTTTTGATAGTTCTAACAAAGTTTTTGGAAAACTAGGGTTTCGGGTTTTTCCTAACTCTCTCAGATGTTTCAAATCTGAGCTGAAGATGATGGAGTATGAGGGAAATTTGTGACAGAAAGTGATAGAAACTACTTATACTCCAACATCTCAGCTCAGAAATCACAAGGATATATGAAAGAATGACGACAAAAGAGATAAGTGTTTACGTCTGAAGAACACTTCGAAGAAGAACAAGGAGCAGCTCTCGATTTTACCTCAACATCAGAAATAATTGACTTGAATTAAAACCCATTCACGTGACAACAAGACACAAGGACCATCTGCTGAAGCCTGAAGCAAATACACCCACGTGACCTATTAAATCACATCAGAAGCAAAGTAAAAACAAAGGCAAGTCAATACACGGTCAAAGGCAAAACGCTTAGCATGGGAGAGTTCATTAAAGGCTCACGTGATAGGCACATGAGGAGAGGAGAATCATCCAAGTCTTCACCGAAGGTCCTCTACTCCAACAAATATAAAAGGACAAAACACAAGTTTCAAACATAACACATATACATAGATATTCAGTCTCCAATTGTTCAGTGTATTATTAGTCTTTGAGAGTGCAAAAATTAGTGAGAAGAAAAAAGAGCAAAGAGTGCTAGAGTACCACCTGGTTTCGGTACTGGTGAGTTTGAGTGACTCATATTGCAGGTGTTCAAGGTCACCCAATCTTTGTATCTTGTTCTTCACTTTCCTTTGCATTAGTGAAATTCCCTACACCACCATCAAGTGGGAACATTAGATGTAGATAGTCCTTGACTATCAAACCAAGTAAAAACTCTTGTCTTCTTAAGTTTCTGCAATTTACATACCTGCAAAATAACAAATTTTATGAGTCTTGTGTTTGAAAGAAAACAGAGAATCAGTAGAATACCCAATAATTAACTTTTTCGTGTTTTGTCTTTTCAACTTGTAATTGATTGCCTGTTTCTGGTTTACAATTTATGCATTCAAGTCTTATGTAAGCAATTTACAATATAAGCTCTTCCCAGATGCACAAAAAAAGCTATTTCCTTATGTAAATTTAAATTATTTTGATAATGTACTTCTACACTATGAGTTTGTAGGACCCATATTAACAAATTGTTCATAAACCAAAGCCAAAAGCAAGCAGAGAATGTGTATTGCATTCATTGTATTCGTATCTTACGTTCAACTCCTCCAAGCAAGCAAAGAATGTGTATTGCTCTGTTTTGAAACCTGAACTGGACCGACCGATTCGACCGATGACCACTGATCGGCTATCCAGTTTGGGTGACCCCTAAAAACTAGTATTCAATTGAACCAACGTAAATCGATAAGAACCGGTCAATTGACCGGTTAAACCGGTTGGCCACTGATTCAATAATTTTTTTATTTTTTTATTTTGTTTTTTTTCTTTCTAAAACGCTCATGTGTTTTTTTATTCTTTCAAAAGTAAAACTCACCTTTTCTTCAGAAATCTAACAGAAGTATAGAAATTTATATTATTTGGTATATTTTCTATTTTTTAATATTACTAATATTATAAATAATTATTACGTAATTATGACGTCACATCGATTCGACCACCAGTAACCAATAAAGCCTCTGGTTTGACGTTCGGTCCGGGTTTCAAAACCTTAGTGTATTGAATTCATTGTATTCCTATCTTGCTTTCAACTCCTCCTTATTACTTCATCATTTGTTTATTTTCTTTTCGTTCCTTGGCCACAAAATTATCTTTTTATATGCAAGTTCTTTAGTTTCTGCCAATCCTATTCTCATCAGAAAACTACCTTACCAAGACTAGCAAAACATAAAACTAAAAAGAAAAGCCAGCATCATAGAGAGCAAACAGAAGGAATCAAGCAAAGAAGTTGGCAAAACCCGGGGAAAAAAAAAGCTAAAGCAGAAAAGACAAACTTAGCTTGTAATGTCTTTCGTGGAATGATAATGTAACATGTAGGATAGACCTATTATGTGTCTTGGATCATTTATGAAAGGGTTACAAATGAAGAAAATATGGAATATCTGATTTCAGTTCCATCTGATATTCCAAAGCAGTTTTCGAGGCAAAAATGAGCTCTAATCTCTCAGGACCTTCTTGGAAAACGTTCACGGACACTCGGATAATGCTCTTCTACAGTTTTCTTAAGACGTAAGCGCTCTTAACGGGTCAGAAGATTCGTATGCTTACGAATTATATGAGCAACTGTAGGAGACCTTAAGCTTTATGTATATCTTTCATATCGGGCTTCTCCATCACAAGCTCGATATGGGTTCGGTCCATACTAATCGGGCCACTTTATTATCTTTATCTAGATCAAATTACGTAACTTAACCGATAAGTTATTGAAAAACGGAAAAATACAATTAATAGTTGTCCAATATTATAGGGAAGGACAAAATTGTCCATCATTCTCCCCCTTAGAGAAGCATTAATTACAGTTGTGACTCAATTTTAAAAATAATTTAAAAATCGGTTAAGTCACGCTATTGTATTGGTAACAATTTTAAAAATTAAAAAACATTCGATCCAAAGGTAACAAAATTCCAACATTCCGTCTTGCATGATTTTCGATACCGAAAAATATTAAACACATGTGTCACGTGCAACACAGGTTCAACATAATCATGAATATCTAATACCTCACTAACATGAATGAAAAAAATGGAATGTAACAAACTAGGATGATAATTGTATGATCTAATACGTATCATCTTCGTTTGTAGGTCTCGATTTCTCCAACTTATGCTAAACTGTAGCGAAGAAATCCTGTCTTCTCTCACCAAATGTTAAATAACATTAGAGAAAACATGTCTTCTGTCACCAGATGCTAAACAAAATTAGAGAAAATATTTATGTTCTCCAACTGAATGCTAAACTGCATTAGAGAACCTTTATAGGATTGAAAACTTATATTCCCCTATGTCATGTTAAATTTGTGGATATTCGTACTAAACTTATGTGTCAAAATGACACAGGCCCAAGGTCAATCTTTATATGTGCCCAATAACTTTTAAAATGCTTAAGATCAACACAAATCTTAAGACTTTCATATGTATTATGACTATACACAAGAACAGTTATTATTGATGATAAAAGGATAATCATCTATATTAATAAATAGCCATAATGTCATAATATATTAAAATGTACAAACTTTTAAGGAGCAAATACAATGATTCCTAACTATTGTTGTCTAAGGACTTTAGCACACCCATACTGGATACATGTCTACTAAACACCAGTGGGCGAAGTCCTTTAGTCAATGGATCAGCTAACATCTCCTCAGTCCTGATGTGCTCTACTTCCACATCACCCTTTTGAACCAACTCCTTTATGGTTAAGTATTTGACCTTTAAATGCTTAGACCCTGTGATACTCTTATTGTTGTTACTGAACAAGGTCTAACCATTGAACCTACTACAAATAACTCATAAATCAAGTTTCTGAACCGAACTGCTTGTGTAACAGCTCTATAACATGCAACAAACTCTGCATGCATGGTCGAGGAAGTTACCATTGTCTGTTTGACACTCTTTCACGATATTGCACCATCTATCAATATAAATATGTACCCTGAAGTGGAATTGCGATCATCAGGACACATAGCAAAATCGAATTTTATATACCCTGTGAGGTTTAAATCGTTGACTTTCATGTATGTCAACATATAATCCTTGGTACCCTTTAGCTATCTCAAAACTCGTTTAACTGCATTCCAAGGGTCCACACCTAGGTTAGACAGATATTGACCTAACAATCTGATAACAAATGTAATGTCCGATCTAGTATACACCTAGGCATACATGAGGCTACCAACTGCATTAGAGTTTGAGACATTCCTCATAACCTCTCTCTCAAATTCATTCTTTGAACACTGTGCCAAAGATAATCTCTCACCATAAGAGATAGGTACTGCAACAGGTTTACAATCAGCCATATTAAACTTTGTAGCACTCGGTCAATGTATGTTCTTTATGAGAGACTCAATGAGTGTTGAGATTTGTCCCAATGAATATGCATATCGAGGAGAAAAGATGCTTCACCTAAATCCTTAATGTCAAAGTGTTTGGCCAAAAGTTTTTTTACATTATGCAACATGGTCAAATTATTTGACGCAAGTAAGACATCATCCACGTACAGGAATAGAAAGATAAATTTGCTCCCCCTGACCTTATAGTATAAGCATCTTTCAACTTTGTTTTCCACAAAGCCGAATGAAGTCAAAACCTCATCAAACTTTAGGTATCATTATCTGGAAGCTTGTTTCAGACTGTATATTGATTTAGTCAACTTACGAACTTTGTCAGTTGCATCTTGATCCTGAAACCCTTTAGGTTGCTTCATATAGACCTCCTCATACAGGTCACCATTTAGGAAAATGATCTTAACGTCCATCTGATGTAGCTCCATGTCATAATGAGCTACTATTGCCATAATCACTCTAAATGCGTCCTTCAAGGATACATGAGGGAAGGTAACATTGAAGTTAACTCCTTCTCACCGAGTGAATCCCCTGGCAAGCAAACGCGCCTTAAACCACTCAACTTGACCCTATGCACCCTTCTTACTCTTAAATAGCCACTTGCAACTGATAGATCTACGATGTTGAGATAAATCAACAAGTTCCCATGCCTTTTTATACGTCATAGATTACATCCCATCCTTTATCGCTTGCCACCACATATCAGCATGGGGTCCAGAAACAGCTTATGTAAAAGTAACTGAATCCACAACATATCCTATGTCATTGTCTTGCTCACCTAAATAGACTATGTAATCAAGTAAGATAGTAGGTTGCCTTTCTCTGGTGGATCTGCGCAATTGTATAGGTTTTTGTACCTTAGAAACCTCTTCCTGAACAAGTATAGGTTCTTATGCCTGTATAGGCATGGTACTTGGACCTACATCCATCGGACCTGACTGTATGAGATGCGGATACGAAATAATTACAGTATTCATCCTACTATCTCTTGAAGGATGTGAAGATCCTCCTTCATCATAGACATCGTATTCCAGAAACTTATCCGTCTATGATTATACTATTCTAGCCCCTCCTTCTCAACAGTAAAATCTGTAGCCCTTAGAGTGGTCGAGATAACTACCAACTAGCAATGAGTGGAACGAGGTTACAATTTGCTCTTATAAGGATTATATAACCTTACCTCAACAGGGCAGTCCCATACACGAATGTACCCAAGGCTTGGCTTCCATCCTTTCCAGAGTTCAAAAGGCATCTTGGATACTGACTTACTTGGGACTCTATTTAAGATATACGATACTGTCTTGATGGCTTCGCCCCAAAGGTATTCGGGTAGGTTAGTCCTGCTCTGATCTTATCATGTCCGTTAAGGTGTGATTGTGCCTTTCAGCCACATCATTATGCTCAAGACTACCTGGTATAGTGAACTGAGCCACTACTCCAACTGATTCCAAATACCTAGAAAACGAACCTTTTTTTTCCTGCAACTCCATGTCTGTCATAGTATTCCCCTCCCTTGTTAGATCTGACAATCTTTATTGATTTTTTCGACTGGTTCTCAACCTCAGTATTAAAGATCTTAAACTTATCAAGAACTTCAGACTTTTCCTTAAGCAAGAACACATAACCATAGAGGGGATAATCGTCTATAAACTTCAGAAAATATCTAGCATGGCATAACGTGACCATATGGGGACTACTAACGTCTATATGTATGAGGTCCAATAAACTAGAAGTACGAGTTGACCTTTTTTCTTTATCTTGGTCAACTTACCTCTACAACAATTGATACATGTTTTTAGATCACTAAAGTCTAGAGTTGGGAGAATGCTATCCTTTATCAATCTCTCAACCCTCTCCCTGAAACTGTGGCTAAGACATTTATGCCACAATATGTACGATGTTTCCTTTATGAAAGCTTTCTTTCGAGTAACAGGTTCGACAACATAAGAAGAGATATATATTTCGTTAGAAGTAAGAGACATTTTATACAATCCGTAAGATAATAAGGCAGTTCCGATATGTCTTGTATTGATAGAAATATTTAAAACCAAAGTATCAAAGATCAAACAGTAACCTTCTTTATCCAAAACTGATACAGAGATGAAGTTATGTTTAAAAGATGGTATATAAAATGTGTCTCGTAAATATTGAGGTTCAAACTTACATCTCCTACATACAAAACATACATCTTCTCATTGTTACCGATCATCAATTTCTCCTCTTCTTTAGTCGATCTTCTCCTGGGTCTGAACCCCTACATTGTGGAAGCAATATGGTTAGAAGCTCCACTATCTAACTACTGAGAACTTGATGTGGTTATAGCTACATTAGATTTATGAATCATATAGGCCGAAGAGTTACCTGATAGCTCCTGCTTAACCTTCCACAGCTTGTACTTCTCGTAATCAACCTTCTTATGCCCCTTCTTCTTACAGAAGAAGCACCTTATTCCTTTTAAGTCATATGGTCCCTTAGTAATGCTGGATTGTCCAGATTGAATCTTTGGAGAGGGCTTGGGTTTCTTACCCTTACCCTTAGGCTGTTGAGGCTTAGCCTTTCCCTTACCTTTAACAGCTGCAAACATAGTTGTATAAGGAAAAATCTTAATCTTCTCCTCTGCTGCAGCACACCAGGAAATCCAAGCATTAGTGTCCCAGGCCTCATCTTGAGAGATGTAGGAGGTAGCCAACATCTCAAACTCTAGAGGGAGAGTATTTAGTGCCTAATACACTATGAGATTATCAGGAATTGGTACATCAAATGCCTTTAACCTTGTAACATCTCATTACCCATATTAAGGCTAGAATATTACATATGAGAAATTATTGAGAAATTAGAAAGTACATTTCATGTTTATGCAAAATATGACATACACATACACATGAATATTGAGTTTTGCACATTAAAATGACTGTATATGCTTTCATTGACATTTTTCGGG
This sequence comes from Erythroxylum oxycarpum, assembly GCA_025629785.1. Classification (NCBI taxonomy): domain Eukaryota; kingdom Viridiplantae; phylum Streptophyta; class Magnoliopsida; order Malpighiales; family Erythroxylaceae; genus Erythroxylum; species Erythroxylum oxycarpum. Next base: position 23,819,212 of record JAOTAZ010000002.1, on the reverse strand, counting down.
TATAATTAGTTTATAAATGTGAATTGTGGATTTTATTTGTCTTGAAAATTAAATTGGTGTGTATTAAAATTATTTTAGCAATTTTAGAAATTTGGGGTATTTTGAACTAGGAAAAATGTAGAAATAAGAGGCTAATGGTTGTGTGACACTGGAAGCCTCAAATGGGTGACAAATGGATTACATGCATTGATGACATGTGGCTGCGAATTATTGAATACACATAGTCACGTTTTTAGTAAGGAAATTTCTGCAGCTCTTGTTCTTAACCGAAAGCACAAAACTCTTTCTTTGTTCATTGTTCATCCATCATCGAATCAACTAGTTGCTTATATTTGTGTAATTGGCTAATGATTCTCATATCAAAGTAAGAATTTCAGTCCATAGGTTGTTTGGTTTCTTTTTAATCTCATTTTTCTCCATCCACCGAAACTTCTTTGCCCACTCTCACTGCTGGAAATTTAGCTGAACCAAGTAAGGTAAGCTTTAAGCTTTATGATATCGTGAATGACTTTTAATGACGTTTGAGTATTTGGAAATGGATTTATGCATGAGTGGGGTAGGAAGAAGCAATTTCAGTGATAAATAGTGGGTTAGAAAGTCTGCTGAAAGTTTGATAAAGATGTAGAAAATGGAGAATGTACAGAAAATGAAAATGCAGAAAAAATGATGAAATGCGTTAATGGTGATCTGTTTTGATGTTTGGTTTTTAATATGGGATTTTGGATATGTTTGTGAATGATTGGAGCGGAAGTGGAAATAGAAAAGATGATTTATGCATAAGATGTGTCAGTTGTAAGAGGTAGGAGTTTGAAATCTGGAAAAAAAAAAAGAAAAAAGAAGAAAAACCTGTGTTTTGTTAATTTGGAGAAGAGAAGAGGAGTTACACCGAAGGCTTACTGAAGGGAGACTGTTTTGAACATCCTTCATTCATTTTGTTATAACTTTTTCTCTCAACCTCCAAATGACAGGATTTTAACCAACAAACTCATAACACATTGTTATTTATGTCCACCAAAATTTATAGCCATCTGGATTAATTTGGAAGAGATTGATTGATGAGTTTAGGAAGAAAATGTTGAGCTGTGCTGGAATTTGATAACTGGAATGTTTTAACTGAACATGCTTCGGTATTTTGGCTATATTTTGTTCTGTAGATTTTCAAATCGGATGATTCTTGGTTTAAATTGAATTAGAGACATTTGGATACAATTTTTAAAGGAAATTGAATTTGAACTCTATCCTTAAAGGTCTTGAAATTTAGCTTAAAATTGAGTCTTGGCTTGGGCTATAGCACTACCCATGACAAAAATCATGTCCTGTTGTTATCAAATAAACTGTATTAATGTAGGCCAAATCAGATAAAGTTTTCTTCATAAATGTTGCAACTTATTCTCTTAGCTTTCAATTGGTATAAATTTTATAATTTTTGGATTGTTAAGTCATTTAAATTGCGCATATTTTGGACATAATTATTGTTAAGGAGTTGAAATTATTATTCGAATGTAATGGAATTGTTTTATAATTGTTTACAGATAGTTTTCAACACTCTAAGGACGAAAAAGGATCAAAAAGAGGAAAAATATGGCAAGAAATCTGAAATTTCCAGATTGGTCGAAATTCAAATATTAGGCGTGGGCACGCCTAAAGTCATAATCCCAAATCTGCAGATTTTTCAGATTTTGTTTCCAATTAGAACACAAACGCCCAAGATCTGCTGGACTTCTTTTCAAGATATCTTCTACTGAAATTGAAATACCGCCTAATCTAGAGGAAATCAAAGGAAGATAATAGAGAGATTCAATTAAAAGAGGAAGCTTGGTGATTGCCGCAAATTATATATATGTATTAGGGGAGAAGGCAAAAACAACATTAGATTAGGGTAGATTAGGTTAGATCATCGTATTCTTGGTTTTGACTCCAGCAATTGCCGCACTCTTGTTCTAGTTCTACCGCCTGCCTTCTGATTCTCTTGATTTTCTTAAGTTGCCGCAACCTTGATTTTCTTGATTTTCTAATTTGCTTCCTTGCCACGTCTTGATCATCATCGCATTCTCCTTGCTGCCGCAACTGCTGTCTTAGGGCTGGCAACGTTGCTGACTCATTCAAACATCATCATCGCATATTCTCTATTTCTCCAGCAGTTGCCGCATCCTTGGTTCTTCCTGGCTCATGTTTCTAAATTCTTGCAACAGTATTGACGTATTCTCATCCTAAGGTTGACGCATCTTTCATTCTTCTTGTCGTAATTTGCTTTCCTTTTTATTTCAACAGACCATCGCATATTCTTTTCTCTTTGGTTCTTCATTGTTCACGTCTTCAATTTCTTCAACAGTTCCTCGCATACCCTTTTTCCTTGGCTGCCGCAATTTGCTTTAATTATCTTTTATAGTTTAATTCTTATGCATCTTCCAAGTAGTAGTCGCATAGAGTAGGGACTTTTAGTTAATTTAATTTTCTAGTTTTTGTCTTAAAGTTTCTGCATAGATTTCAATTAGGGATTTTTATTAGTTTCAATAAAAACCAGTTATG
>JAOTAZ010000002.1:23803152-23816583 GCA_025629785.1 Erythroxylum oxycarpum | reverse complement strand
ATTACTTGTAAGTGAAATGTCATGGAAAAGAAGGAATGGTAATTGAATGGATAAGAATGATGTTGTAATAGAGTAAGTAATGTTGCGAAGGTTTTGCAAGTTCTAACAAGGATAAGATTTATGTTTGACTTCCATGGAAAATCTGGAATAATTTAGGTAGAATTAGATAAAGTTGTCTTAAAAAAAGTTGTAGTTCATCTTTTCAGCTTTCCAACGCTATAAAGTTTGCAATTTTTGGACATCGGAATGGAGAGATATGGTTGTTACAAGTTATGATGCTACATAGGATTTGTGTATAATGACAGCTATGATGATTGATAGGCACTTCTGGTTTTGATGAACCAAATGAGTTGAGATTTGAGAATTTTGTAAGATGAACTTGATGTTTGAGTTGTGATGAAATGTTTTGGCATTAGAATAAGTGAATTTGTGAAGATTATAAGTGAATATGGTGTTAGGATGAAGGTTGGAACCTTTGGAGAGGCATTGGAGGACTTTGGGGAGCCCCAATGTCCGTTAAATGGACGTACCGTTTAACGGACCTTATCAAGTGTAAAAACACCCCTTGGCCAGTTTATGTCCGTTAAACGGACATTCTTGGGTCATTTGGCCTCATAAGCCTGATACATGTCCGTTAAACGGACATTCACGGGAATGATTGTGCTTTTTGACCCTTCTAGGGGCAGAATCTGACTTTGTGGTCTCCATGAAAGTTTTATAGATCAAAGTCTTCTTTCTATTGGTCTAAAAACGAACTCAATCCGACATCTAGATTGAACGTTATGGCGATCATGCCAATATAGGTTCAAATCAATTTGGGGTATAAACATGTGTGAGTCTTTTGGTCATAACTCCCTCATCCCACCTCCAAATGAAGTGATTATTGAATCAATGGATTCCTACGACATGTATCTTCCTCTACATGAAAATTGGTGTCTTTTGGAGTTGATTTGAGAAAGTTTGATAGAAAGTAAGTGAGAGGTCGGTTAGGAGAGCATGATTAGGCTTTGAGCAGACTTGAACTTTTTAAGCATATATTGACCTATAGAACTCCGATTGAGTTGATTCTTGCTTCAAAGCAAACTAGATACCTAGAGCTGTGAGTTCTATAAAGAAGTCAAATTGAAATTCAGATTTGAAGATTTCCAAATTCTGTTCACAAGCAGGAGAAATGAGTTCAAGCATGGTGACTGATTTGTATGGGCATGCCATAGAACAAGTTGAGAGTAAATTTTTTGGGATGTTATGAGGAAAAAAAATTTATGATGGCTAATGAGGGTTCAGTGCAATAACCCTTTAAGGTAATATGCACACTCACATTTCATGTTTTCGCAAGAGGTTGAGCTTCGGAATCAAGCAGGGTCCAACATTTATGGTATCAAAGCAAGGTTGGGCTCCGGTTCCAATTCGGGGTCCAACATAGGTGGTATCAAAGCTCTTGTTTTATGGTTCAAGAGTTGGCTCTCAAAAACGGGATCTAACACCGAACCTTTCCTTTCATTGAGTATAAATTTTTATTTTCGGTGAATAGTAATGAATAGTGAATTTAGATGAATAGTCATTTTTGGGGGTCCCAACCCCAAAATATTGAAAAATATCCAAAATAAATGTTGGAGTTTAATGATATTAAAGCAGATGAAAAATAAATTCGATTGGATGGAATTCGGGAGTTCTAAAAGTTTATGACTAAAATGCCCTTTTTGGAAAATAATGGTTATTAATGATTTTAAATCCATTAAAAAATTAAAAGCATCTAATCAATAAGTATTGACCCTAATTAGAGTGTTTTATGATCAATTTGATAATAAGACAATTACTGAATATTTTTGGAATTAATTCAGTTAGATGATGAATTAAACTCATTAAGGGTCATTTGGTCTTTTTACATGATGTGAGTGGATTAGTGACTCATTAAAGATGACCATTGAGGAGATGACATGTGTCTCATTAATGGGGACTATAGAAACAAAAACTTAGATTAAGTTGCTTCATTCGGAAAGAGTATCGTGAGATACCAAAAATAAAAAGGAGAGAAGAAGAGAGAGTGATATTCGGCCAAGCTAGAGAGGAAGAAGAGGCAGCTAATTTTTAAAAATTTTGGAGCATAATTTGAAGAGAACTTGATCAAGACTAAGTGTTCTTCAATTGTCCAAAAGATTGAAAGAAAGTGGTAAGTTTTCCTAATCTAAATTTTTGGTTTTGTGGTTTTTGAGTGGGATAGATTAATGTAAGATTAATGGTGATTTTTAACTTGCTATAGATTAGATAATAAGTTTGGAAGCATTTAAGGGTTGAAAGCAAGAAAAACAACCAAAGAATCAAGTTTGATAGAATTTGTCATGGTTAGGGTTTTAATTGCGATATGATCCAAAAGTTTATTTTAGCGTTACTTTTTATGGAATTGGTTTAATATGATAAGAGAGAGAGAAACGTTTAGTGAAATTTTGTCTTAGATTCTTGATTTGCTTGAACTACCTCCGTTGTTTTGGCCATAAATTGGCCTAAAGACCTCCAAATTAGGTGATTCCAACTGGAGATAAAACCTAATACTACTACTAAAATTCTTTAGAAGAGACCCTAACCTAATTCTGGCTTAATGACATTGGAATTTGAGATTGAACATGGTGACCTAATGTTGACCTTGTGTTGGAGCTGTTTGTGATGTTTGGTGCATGTTTCTTGGTTTAAAAGTTCAAATGGCCTAATTTTTAATGTTATAAAAACTAAAGACATAGGGAATCAAATGTCTAGAAAACATTAAAATGTAATATGAACGTTTACTATGTGAAAATTACAAAAAAGTGGAGGAATGAATTCTAGGCAGGGGTCACAACCGTGACTCCTCATGCATGATCGTGACATATTGAATACAATTAGCATACGTTTTACATGATTAAACACTAATCTCAAATTCTTTTAAACCAAATATATTGTTTTAATGCCTTATTTATGAATTTGGAAATAAATGCCTGAGGAAAATGTGCTTTGTGTAAGTAAAGGAAAGACGCAAAATACGTGAGTGTGCTTAGCGATAAAGTTACTAAACGGTGAGTGTTTTTTAATTGTTTTATATGAATAAATTATTTGCAAAAGAATTGATGATATATGACTTTATATTATATGATTATGAGTTTTATTTGAATGATACATTATAAATGAATATTGCTAGTATAGTTGTATGTTTTAGCAATATATGAATTGAAGTTTGAAAGTTGAATTTCATGCGATTTGAAGTTACAATGAAATTAGGTTACTGGTTGAGAGAAAGGAAATGATTTTTAGTCTATAGTATGCCATTAGGATTTACATATGTTATTACACAGGTATATAGCGGCTAACTTAGTGCGGGTAAATGATGTAGAACCAGCTCCGTAAGTAGTGGCTAACAAGTTGCGGGTAAACTATGTAGAACCAGCTCCGTAACTAGTGGTTAACTGGTTATAAGTAAGCGATGCAAAAATAGCTCCATAACTACTGATATATAGTGGTTAACTTAGTACAGGTGAGTGATGTAGAACCAGCTTCATAACTAATGGTTAATCAGTCGCAGGTAAGCAATAAAGAACCAGCTTCGTGACTTTATACTTAAGGGTACCATATAGCAAAAAATTTAGTGGTGGGTTATATCGTGTAAGAAAGTTCATGACAATAAAGATGTCGTCATAATTTACTTTATTAGTAACTTGAAATTTTTGATTTTTTGAAAGCATATATGTTTTTATATTAGATTGTATCATATGAAATGAAATGAATTTGTTTTAGGAAGGTTTAAATTGTTAAACATGGATTGAATAAAAATGTTAACACTCACTGAAAACTCGTTTAGTTCATACTTTACTTTCTTTTTCTAAAATAAAACATCTCAAGTGCACACTCAAGGGCCTTAGTTGCAGGGACTCCACCTCTAAAGTAGCTCGCTTTGACACGTTTTTCTGTATAGACATTTTTGCCTTGTAAATGCTTTTCAGAATTGTTATATATCAATGAACATGTTTTGGAATGTATTTTTTGTAAAGAAGGCATCTATGTTAAGGGTTTTAAATAATGTTGCAACTGTTGGATCTATTCTGCCAATATCTCCATTCGGTTATTGTAGGAAGTGACCTTCTCCTTCCCTTGAGGAATTGGACCAATGAATGCCTTCACTCTGTTGACATTCTCTGTCAAATTGCTGCCTCCTGTTATCTTGAAATTAGGCTATGATATTAGCTATTACAAAGGTATTCTTAAGCACCAAACTTATACTGCAAGTCGCAGCTACTCTTTGCACGATAATTTTACTTAGGTCTGTTTAAGCAAGACTCAACCTTCCCACATGATCGTCAACCAACAACCTTGTTTTGGAACACCTCACAATCCTCACGATGTTTTAAATCTCACACTCGCTAGAAAATTATAAAAGCACTAGAATATTCAAAGGTAATAATAAAACCAAGAAAGAGATACAACAAACTGTCAACCTTTATTACTTCCCTCAAAGTATACAAACGATAATCTCTCAATCTCTGAGTTTGCGAGGAGTAAGGCTCAAATGAGTTATATATAGACATTTAGGTTTGAGGGCCAAGTTAGAATCCTAATAGAACTCTACTACCTAAGATCACATATTATCCTATTAAATTACATCATTATCCAAAAAGATAACATCCCTATCTAAATAAGACTTTATTTGATAAGGTCTATCTACATCCAACCAATAAAATAAAAGATTATACATGATTTAACCTTATCAATGAAGATGTTCACTATCTTTAGATGATCCTCTTGCGTAGTCTTTATCCTTTGGAGCTGATGTTTATCTTTCATGATCTTATCTGCCACATCATCTAAGATCTCTCTATGATATTTATCAGTTATAATGATTCATATAAGCCAAAGCTGGTCATAGCATACTGGTCCAGTCCAATGTTTCCCCATGTCAAGTCGATTAGCCATGATCCGTTCATTTGAGCATACATCTTTTCTTAGTCCATCAAGAACTTAACCTTAGTCATGTCAGTTCGTACAAGATCCAAAACTCTACCAAAACTTGCGCCATGCTTAATCTAACTCACTAAGTCACCTTTGAGCATTCGCTTGCTACCGCCATGTATGTGATCTAGCTAACCTTCCTTCCAAGGTCCATTTCTAGCTAGCTGTGAAATGCCTTTATGTGCTAAGAGGCTAACATTTAGTCACTCGGAACACAGACTCACCCATACACCTAATTCTGGAAACCAAATTAGAAATCAAATCCTTATTCCCCAAAATAGAAACCCACACAATCTACATGTTCTCTATTTGTTATTTGGTACATCACTGCAATTTTTGGCATGGGAATGAATTTTAAAGTACGACATACAAAGTGGGATGACAACTTATAACAATGTTTACAAGAAAGAAACCATTAGCTGCCATATCCATTGAAGAATTGAACATTCACAACTTTGCAGAAATGGCATTATCTAACCATCCATAAATCTTATAAAAAGGCCAAGGAACAAGTATAACTTTATCTGCAAAAAAGATCAACATTTGAAATCACAATCAAGAAATGTTGGATTGCAGTTCTCGAGGTTGGAGTGGCTTATTTAGCTAAGATACTAGAAGATCAAATGAATATTAGGCGTGTGACACCCTAGGATTTAAGAAATGTTTATAAGCTTCTAATTAAGAAGCATGTCTTACTGCCAACTTCCAAAGTACGAATAGATGAAGAGTAAAATTGAAAAAATTTAAGTCAAACATTAAAAGGCTTGTCCAAAATTTAGAATAACATACTAAAATAACTTCAGATCTCTTTAGATGACTTTTAAAGTAGTGTTTCCTTTAGCAAAATATCTTGGATTTGGATTTATTTCAAAAAATGTATAAATTTATCAAAGACCATTAGTTCCTCCTAGACAAGTGGACAATAGATCAGTAACGTAAAAGATTCAATTACTTGTCTAGACCATATATCCCTACAATTTCCAGCGATAACCCTATCGATAAATACTTCAAAATCATATTGACTCGTACAAAACAATAATTCACAGGGAATTTTACATTAGCTGAAATGGTAGTGTGACCAAATGATTATATTCTTCCGTAACATGTAGGATAAACCTTATTATGTGTCCCAGATCGTTCATGAAAGGGTTAAAATTTAATGAAGTGCTGAATACCTGATTTCGTTTCAATCTGATTTTCCAAAGCAGTTTTCAAGGCCAAAATGAGCTCCAAACTCCTAGGACCTTCACGGAAAGCATTCATGGACACGTGATTAATGCCTTTCTATAGTTTTCTTAAGATGTAAGCATTCCTAACAGGTCAGAGGATCCGTATGCTTACGAATTATATACGCAATTGCAAGGGACCTTAACCTTTAGGTATAGCTCCCATATCGGGCTTCCCCATCAAAGCTTAATATGGGTCCAGTCCATACTAATCAGGATCTATTTTTCTCCCAAAATTTGACCCATTAATTTAGATCATTTATTAGTCCAATTTATTACATTTGTCTAGATCAATTACGTAACTTAACCAATAAGTTATTGAAAAATCGAAAAATACAATAATAGTTGATGGGGAAGGACAAAATTGTCCAACATTCTCCACTATGGACAAGTATTAATTGTAGTTATGACTCAAGTTTTAAAACAGTTAAAAATCAATTAAGTCACACTACTTTATTGGTACCAAATTTTAAAAATTAAAAAACATTCGATCCAAAAGTAATGAAAGTCCAACATTTTGTCCTATAAGGCTTTCAATACCGAAAAATATCAAACACATGTGTCATGTGCGACACAAGACCAATATAATCACGAATATCTTATACCTCACTAACATGAATTAAAAATGGAGTGTGGCAAACTAGGATGATATATGTATGATCTAAAACGTATCATCTTTGCCTGTAGGTCTAGATTTCTCTAATTTTATGCTAAATTGTATGTGTTAAACTACAACGAAGAAATCATGTCTTCTCTCATCGAATGCTAAATAACATTAGAGAAAACATGTCTTCTCTCATCGGATCCTAAATAGCATTAGAGAAAACGTTTATATTCTCCAACTGAATGCTAAACTGCATTAGAGAACTTTTATGGGATTGAAAACTTATATCCTCCTATGTCATGTTAAATTTATGGATATCTGCACTAAATTGTATGTGTTAAAATGTCATAGGTTTAAGGTTAATCTTTATATATGCCTAATGACCTTTGAACTACTTAAGATCAACACAAATCTTAAGGCTTTCATATGTATTATGACTATACACAAAAACAGTTATTACTGAGGATAAAAAGATGATCATCTATATTAATAAATAATCATAATGTCATAATACATCAAAATGTAGAAAATTTTAAGATAATAATCTATAACTACTACTGTATAAGGAATTTAAGATGCCCATTCTGAATACTTGTTTAACAAACACTAGTGGGCGAAGTCCTTTAGTCAATGGATCGGCTAACATCTCCTCAATCCTGATGTGCTCCACTTCAACATCACCCTTCTGAATCAACTCCTTTATGGTCAAGTACTTAACTTCTAAATACTTAGACCCTGTGATATTCTTGATGTTGTTACTAAACAACACTGTAGCAAAATTATTACAATATAACCGAATGGGTCTAGTTATCGAATCTACCACAGACAAGCCAAACCGCCTGTGTAGCAACCGAATGGGTCTAGTTATCGAATCTACCACAGACAAGCCAAACCGCCTGTGTAGCAACTCCATAACATGAAACAAACTCCGCATGCATGGTCCAGGAAGTTACCAGTGTCTGCTTAACACTCTTCCACGATATTGCACCATCTGCCAACATAAAAATATACCCTCAAGTGGATTTTCAATCATTCAGACATAGTGAAATCGGAGCCTGTATACCCTATGAGGTTTAAATCGTTGACTTTCCTATACGTCAACATATAATCCTTGATACCCTTTAGGTATCTTAACACTCGCTTAACTGCATTCCAATGGTCCACACCTGGGTTAGCCAGATATCAATCTAGCAGTCCGACAACAAATGCAATGTCCAGTCTAGTGCACACCTGGGTTAGCAAGATATCAATCTAGCAGTCCGAAAACAAATGCAATGTCCGGTCTAGTGCACACCTGGGCATACAAACACTAGAGTATTGGACATTCCTCATAGCCCCTCTTTCAACTTCATTTTTTGGACATTATGCCAAAGATAATCTCTCACCATGAGAGATAGGTGCTACAACAGGTTTACAGTCAACCATATTAAACCTTTGTAACACTTGCTCAATGTATGCTCTTTGTGAGAGGCTCAATGAGTTTTAAGATGTATCCCGATGAATCTACATACCGAGGATAAAAGAAGCTTCACCTAAATCCTTCATGTCAAAGTGTTTGGCCAAAAGTCGCTTTACCTCATGCAACATGGTCAAATTATTTGACACGAGCAAGATATCATCCATGTACAGTAATAGAAAGATAATTTTGCTCCCTTAACCTTATAGTATAAGCATCTTTCAACTTTGTTTTCCACAAAGCCGAATGAGGTCAAAACCTCATTAAACTTTAGGGACCATTGTCTGGAAGCTTGTTTCAGACCATATATTGATTTAGTCAACTTACAAATTTTTTCAGTTGCGTTTTGATCCTGAAACCCTTCAAGTTGCTCCATATAGACCTCCTTATAAAGGTCACCATTTAGGAAAGCAATCTTAACGTCCATTTGATGTAGCTCTATGTCATAATGAGCTACTATTGTTATAATCACTCTAAATGCATCCTTCGAGGATACAGGAGAGATGGTAACATTGAAGTCAACTTCCTCTCTCTGAGTGAATCCTCTGGCAACCAAACACGCCTTAAACTGCTCAATTTGACCTTGTATGTCTTTTTGGTCTTAAATATCCACTTATAGCTGACAGACCTGCAATATTGAGGTAAATCAACAAGCTCCTATACCTTATTATACCTCATAGACTGCATCTCATCCTTCATTGCTTTCCACCATATATCCACATAAGGTCCAGAAGCAACTTCTAAAAAAGAAACTGGATCCACAACATATCCTATGTTATAGTCTTACTCACCCAAAGAGACTATATAATCTAGTGAGATAGCAGGTTGTCTATCTCTGGTAGATTTATGCATCTGCATAGGTCTTGTACCTCAGAAACCTCTTCCTGAACAGGTATAGGTTCTTATGCCTGCATAGGCATGGTACTTGGACCTACATCTACCGAACCTAACTATATGTGAAGCGGATATGAAATAATTGCAGTATCCATCCTGCTATCTCCTAGAGGATATGAAGATCCTCCCTCATCATGGACATCATATTCCAAAAACTTAACCATCTGCGATTTCACTATTCTGGCCCCTCCTTCTCTATAGTAAAATTTGTAGGCCTTAGAGTGGTCGGGATAACCTATCAAATAGCAATGAGTGGAAAGAGGTTACAATTTGCTCTCATAAGGATTATATAACCTTACCTTAGTAGGGTAGCCTTATACATGAATGTGCAAAAGGTTTGACTTTCATCCTTTTAAGTGTTCAAAAGGCATATTAGATACTGACTTACTTGGAACTCTATTCAAGATATACAATGTCGTCTTGATGGGTTCACCCCAAAGGTATTTGAGTAGGTTATTTCTGCTCTGCTTTGATCTCATCATGTCCTTTAAGATGCAATTATGCCTTTTGGCCACACCATTTTGCTCAGGACTGCCTGGCATAGTGAACTGTGCCACTATTCTAACTGATTCCAAATACCTAGCAAATGGACCCTTTTCTTATCCTGCTCCATGTCTACCATATTATTCCCCTCCCATGTCATATTTGACAATCTTTATTAATTTGTCCAACTGGTTCTCAACCTCAATCTTAAAGATCTTGAACTTATCAAGAATTTCAGAATTTTCCTTAAGCAAGAACACATAATCATAGTGGGAATAATCATTTATAAACGTTAGAAGACATCTAACATGGCATAACGTGACTGTATAGGGACCACCAACACCTGTATGTATAAGGTCCAATAAACTAGAAACACGAGTTTACCCTTTTTTTTCTTTATCTTGGTCAACTTACCCTTACAACAATCGATACATATTTTCATATCACTAAAGTCCAGAGTTGGAAGAATGTTATCCTTTATTAATCTCTGAACCCTCTCCTTAGAAATGTGGCTAAGATATTTATGCCACAAAATGTACGATGTTTCTTTTATGAAAGCTCTCTTTCAAGTAACAGGTTCGACAACATAAAAAGAGGCACACATTTTATTAGAAGTAAGATACATTCTATACAATCTATAGGACAAAAAAACAGTTCTGATATATCTTGTATTGATAGAAATATTTACAATTAAAGTATTAAATACAAAACGATAACCTTCCTTATCTAATACTGATACAGAGATCCGTCTAAAACACAGTATATAAAATATGTCTCGTAAAACTAATATAAACCCCATATCGAGGTTCAAACCTACATCTTCTATATACAAAACATCCACCTCCTCAATGTTGTCGACCATCAGGTTCTCCTCTCTTTTAGTCATCCTTCTCCTGGATCTGAACCCTTGCATTGTGGAAGCAACATGGTTAGAAGCTTCGCTATCTAACCACCAAGAACTTGATGTGGTTATAGCTATATTGGATTCATAAATTATATAGGCCGAGAAGTTACCTGACAGTTCCTACTTAACCTTCCACAGCTTGTACTTCTTGCAATCAACCTTCCTATGCTCCTTCTTCTTACAGAAGAAGCACCTCATACCCTTTAAGTCATGTGGCCCCTTTGTAATGCCGAACTGTTCAGTTTGAATTTTTGGAGAGAGTCTGAGTTTCTTACCCTTGCCTTTAGGTTGTTGGGGCTTAGTCTTCACCTTACCTTTGGCGGCTGCAAACATAGCTGTATGAGAAGAATTCATAACCTTCTCCTCCGCTGCAGAACACCGAAAAATCAAGACATTGATGTCCCAAGCCTCATCCTTAGAGATATAGGAGGTAGTCAACATCTCAAACTCTCGAGGGAGAGTATTTAGTGCCTGATGCACTATGAGATTATTAAAAATTAGGACATCAAGTGCCTTCAACCTAGTTTGAAGGTGAACCATCCTGATAATGTACTTACGAATGCCTCCTTCTCTTGTATACTTAATGGAGAATATCTCCTTAGTCAAAGTGCTCTGCTTCGCATGAGAAGACACCTTGTATCTCTGAAAAATGTCATCCATAAACTCCTTAGCTATGATCGTATTCGGTAATCCATTCAGGAGATGATCTGGGAACAACCTCTTGATAGTCAAATAGCACATCCTATTTGACCGCTCCCAGATCGCCATAGCTGCTATATCAGCTTCTGAGCTAATATCAGTAAGTGGAGAAGGTCTCTCGATATGCATTGTCATACTGACGTCAGCCATCTCCAGTGCAAACTCCATATCCTTCTTCCACTTCTTAAAATTGAAAACATTTAAGGTCTTAATTGTGACAGCATTGTTGTTTACAGAAAAGGTGACTGCATGATAAAAAAGATAATGTAAACATTAGTTTAAATGCAGGACAACAACGATAACAGTATCTATATAGAGAATCCGATCGTACGTATTATGAAACACCCAGGGGTTGAATACATAATATATGCAATTAGATCTCCATATAAAAACAATTAGAGTACAAACTGTAAATTCTCATGACACTACCACTTATGGGTTAATAGATCATTTAAGCAACGGTTTTCCTCCATTTAATGCCTTTATGTACATCTCAAAATCTTATAGAAGGTCAACACTTGTGGGCAGAATAACCAAACATAAGACCAAAGACACCCCCAACATGTACACGGCACAATCACAATACTGATTTGAAAGGTCACTGTGGTAACCACAATCTTACTAATACTTAAAAGGGCCACAAACACAAGAGATACATCTTTATATCATCCTCACATTCTATATGGGCATAATGTATGTGAAAATCGATCCTAACTTAAAAAACTAGATTCACAACCAAACAATCATGTACTGATACTGAAAGCGTTGTCTTTAAACTTTATTTGAGACTTTTATTTAAAAATTCTCAATGAGAATGACCATTTTACTTTCTCAAATACCACACGAGACACAAAACCATAAGTGTCTCTCTTATGTTTAGTTTGGAGCACAAAAATACACTCAAAATAAGCTTACAAAAGCTTTAAAATATTTTTTGGAATTCAATTACCAATATAATAATCAAGAAAAATTGACAAAGCATTTTAAAATTCCCCCGACATGAAAACTGACTCAAAAGGACCCGAGGCATCCTTACGAGAATTCTAAAATTTTCTTTTAAAAATATTTTTAAGGTGTTGACGTCAGTATGACGTCAGCATCAATGTACACTACAACAAATATATACAATTAGCGACGTGTTTTGTAAAAACGTCACAAATTCTTCAGTATTTTTGTGACGTTTAAAAGACGTCACAAAAAGAGCCAATTTTTCACGATGTTTTTATAAAACGTCGTAGATTTATCACATTTTTCACAACGTTTTTTAAGTAAAACGTCGCAAAATAGGAACCGCGACGTTTTATCCAAGAAACGTCGTGGTTTGTTCAATTAATATTTAAAAGTTTTCGTTTCCCACCATTTTGCTAATTTCTTCTGTCACGTATCCTCTTCTGGTTTCTTCTTCTTCTCCACCTTTCGGTGCCTAACAAATAACCCCCTCCACTTTTTTCCATTCCCACTCTCTTCTCTTCCACCAAAAGACCCATCACTCATTTCTCTCTTTTAGCTCTCCCTCCTCACTCTTCCCTTCCATGGCTGACCGTTGCCGACGACTCTCCAGGAGAAATTGGTCCTATAGACCTACCTCTCTTCCTCGGCCACCATTTTCTCCACTGCCGATGACCCTTCGCCTCTTCAGGTCACCACCAGCGTCCTCCTCACTGTTGCCATCTCTATCTTCCTCTTCCGCTCTATTCACCGCCGAGCTAAGCGCTCCAAAGAACTGGTATTCAGAAATTAAATCTTTGTTCGTTTATAGGTTGATCAGCTTATTTTCGCTTCAATGGTGATAAATTGATTTCATGGTGAAATGGGTATTTATCTTATTTGATTTCAATTGGAGTTCTGTATGTTTTAGAGTGTTCAAGGATTGAGATGTGTCCGTGGAATGATTGTGGGGTTATGGTAACATCATTTTCTCATTGTCTGTTACATTTTCTAAATATAAATGGCTGGTTTTTTTAATGGATGTATGAAGTTTTTCCATCCCAGTTTCTTGCCTACCACTTGTTTGATAAAAGTTCCCTTATAGCTTTTGTTCTTTTCGACAGCCTAGTCTCTTATATATATATTGTTGGGCCCCGATTCGCATTAAGCATGTTTAAATTATTTTGAGGCATGTTTAAAGTATTTTGAGGTTTTAGTTTGATAATTTGTTTATTTGGTTGGAATAAATTGAGGATTTTTAATTGCT
>JAOTAZ010000002.1:23789828-23803052 GCA_025629785.1 Erythroxylum oxycarpum | reverse complement strand
TATATTATCTTTCATTCCCATTAATGCAACAAACCAAATAATATTATTGGTATTAATACAAAAACCTAAGTTACAAATCAAACATCTTTTTTTATTTTTCATACCCATTTCTATTCTCTTCTATTATTATACCCATATCTATACCAACCTCGTGCTCAAACCAAACGCCCCCTAAATACATTACGTGTAAAGGCAAAGTGAGAAGCACCAGGGTTTTAGGTTTACGAAGTGGGTCCATTAATTGTTGAATAAATAATTAGTGAACAGTACTTTTGTAATAAATGCAAAGTAGTGTGGTTATATGAGGAGGAGGGGCTGGGGGTCCCAACTCCCAATCCCAATTTGCCCATTTGCTCGGTGGTGTGCTTAAGAAATGACAGGCAGACAATACAACTACAGCCTCTATCTTCCTTCCTTTTGCCAATTTGCTCGGTGGTGTGCTTAAGAAATGACAGGCGAACAATAGATTACAACTACAACCTCTATCTCTATCTTCCTTCTCCTTTTTCTTTTGTATAATGGAATTCAATTTCATTGGTTGTACTTTCGTCTTTAACGCTTCATGATTCCTAGGGAAACCATGTGCAAGCCACCATTGCTCACTCCTTCAAAAGCAACAAACCATTATAATTTTGCATACTTTCTAACAATCACTAATATAAAGTGTCTTAACCTAATAGCACGTTCTATAGCTTTGTTTGCTTCGCAAAGCCACTCATCCAATTTCTTGTTCATAATGCCTACCCTCCACCCACACGCAAAATAAATTATTAAAAAATTGATGACAATAGTAAGATGTGATGTAAATAATACTCACAAGTGAGTATTTCACATTAAAAAAAGAAAAAAGAAAGATTAACATATAATTTCAACGAACTACTCCACTTATTAGCGATTGATTTTAGAATAGAATTTTACTTAGCCTTATGTATGATTTAACCTTCTTCTTTATTTGAGTCGATAGGCTCATTATAAATTTAACATAGTATCAGAGCCAATAAAAATCTTAACTTACTGTTTATCCCAAAAAGAGATCCATCATATGCACGGAACAAGTAGCTTAGCTGTATTATTTGCTCTCAGAGGGGGCTTATTTGACCCGATCAAAAGTCCAACCCTAATAACATTTATTTACGTATCTCTCTAAATTATCCAAGTAGAAAAGGATTAAGAGGAGTATTGAGAAAATCAGGGGTTGATCCTCTGTCCCAACAATTCAGTACCAACCCTATCTCATTATATCTTGACCTTTTATTTATATAGGACTCACATAAATAAAAGACTAAGATGTAATGAGACAAGATTGGTACTAAGACATAAGATTTGAGGGCGAGAAAACCCACCTCCTATGTGATCCAACCTTCATTTTTGCGCGAGCTTGTAGGCCATTGCAAATTTAACAATCTTAACTTTAACTTAATTCGTGCTATTCTCTAACTCACTCAGGTTTGGAAATTTTAAAATAATAGAAAAGTAAGAGAGCATGAAATCTTTTTACGATAATCCGAAGGCTTATCTTCATCTGAAAGAAAAAGACCCTACCCTACCGTATCCTTTTTGTTGTCCCCCAAGGATTAAGAACACCATGGTCTGCCGACCACCTCCGAATTCTTCCAATGTCCACATCATTCATTGTCTGTTCTATTGTCTACAAAATACATACATCACGATAGGGTAGAATTTGGTATTATTTCTTTGGGAAATAAATGCCAAATCATTGCATCATTTTGGCATTATCTCTTTAGCACCAAGAATAACTGAATTGAAGTTTGGTTCCTCATTCAATCCTAATCAAAGAACAGGATAATTTAATTAGGATGACCATGATGAAGCTAATAGTTTTGACGCTGTAATAAGGATGATTGCAACTGTTGATACGCATACTAAACACAAGCCCAACGCCTATGATAATAAAATTCTTTTTAAAAGTTAGTAATTAATATTAAAATCTAAATTATATTTTTATTTAAAAAATTTGAAGTAAAACTCCTCTTTTAACTTCTAGTATACTAACTATGTTGATGATGGAAAAAAACCTATTCAAAAGTTAGACAAAAATCAAACTCTAAATATTTGACTTTTTTGTCTTTGTTAATTTCTAATTAAGACTAATTACTTAGAAATCTTATTAATTAAGACTTACCAATTGTATTTTTTTAAAACCACTAGGCGTGGCATAGTGGTAGTTCACCTTGTTCCTTAACTATGCTTGCTTTGCTATTTCTACATAAAATCATCACATGGCAATTTCATAAACGATCCAAAACACAGACATAACTCTTAAATTATGAGATTCAATTGGGTAATCACAGTAAACACATTAACAAGCAAAGTTCAGGACTAGTTTAAAGGAAGAAAATTGTACCTTTTCATTAGGAGCAATGTAACCAGTTATCCTTCACAAACACTGTCTAGATAAGTTATATGAATGTTATGCCTTCTGCTACAAGATGAGCCCAGTCTTTAGGCCTTTCAGGAATACTTTGTTTTACAACTCTCTATACCGAACTCCACAGACTCGGGCCATTAATATCGAGCTGAACCCGAACCCAACAAGCACTCACAAACACAACTCTTGAGCTGTCAGAGTTTCAGTTCGTGAGATTCTAGGGGCAAGACATGTATTCAATTACACTACAAAAGGGCAAGCATAAAGCGGCTTTGAGAAAACACAAGAGCAAATTAATCTCATCGAATTTAGGGTGACAATTTGTGTTATTAAGGAGAATAGAACCCTTGTGAACCAAAAGAATCTCTTCAGCAAATAAGAGGAAAAACGAGGGAGTATCGTCTCATTCTGCAACTACTCAATACGTGACGCAACAAACAGTAAAGATATCAAGAACAAATACAGAGAACTTATTCGCAGCTCGCACAAAAATTCTTAGCTAACAATCCTCCGCTCCACTAGATTATTAAATGAATTTAATTAGATGGAAGCAAAATCTTTTTTGTTACAAAACTAGGGGATGCTGAGGAAGAATCTCGTATAGGCTTACAACAGCTGTGCCTGTGTTGTTAGAGGCCTTTCATTAGTTAAATGCGACTAGAATCCCTTCCAAAAATGAAACGCCTCAGCCAGTCTGAAACCACCAATGCTCTAGTGCGCCAGCTCACTTGCTTGCTGATTACATTAAAAAAAAGAAGGAAACATATGAGTCTAACTCCCAACTAAATTTGCATTGAGTCTGAACACACAGTAGAAGAAGACATTACCTTGCATAGACGGAATACCAAAGCCACTGACTGCTGTGACCAATCGATATCCAATCACCAGGAAGTTGAGCTGCAGTTTGTTCTCCTCCCAGAGGGGCAAATTGCCCCAGATGCCTGTATCTGGAACATAATAATGAAAGGTTTCATCCCAAATATGCTTGGATGATTGGTCAAGCTTTTACGAGATCCAAGTCTCTTCCCGTTATCAGGCATTCAATATGAGCTACCGAATAGAACAGTGTCTCACATCGAGAATTTTGAAGACTTATCAGGGACAGGTAAATTCATCATGTTCAAAGCATGTCTAGGTTAAGTGATGAAACAATAAAGAGTGGGTCAATCCAAGTCCAGTTGGCGTAACAAGGTTTGAAACGTTCAATACGTTCAATGGACCAAAGTTAATCGTCCATATCGGATATATTGGGATTAATAACAACAAAGAACATGAAAATTTGATTGGGTGTCCATAATTTGTTATCAAATCTCATAATCACATACCTAAAGGGACGAAACCTATGGCGACCCTCTCCCCTGAACCTTAGAGGACCTTCTGGATTTTTTTCAGCCTCTTCCATGCGGTTGAAGCATTTAGCTAGGTAAGTGCCTTGCTGCGCTGCAACCTGAAGCAGGGAATCATAGAATGCTTAACTTACTCAAAGATGCCTTCAAAAGAAAACGTCGAATTTACCATGAGAATCAACAGCATACCTGCGCTGTTGCAGGAAGATTCTTCATCATAGAATCCACTTCAGAAAGAACCTTCTTAAACTCTTCAATGTTAAGTTCAGAGGACTCTTTTTGGGTATCCCCTTGCGCCTCCTTCAAGAGATCAACAATATTACTCATTTTCTTATTCTTTAAATGAAGTTCCACCTGAGGATATCTTTCGCAGATGTCATCAATAACTTCCTGAAATTCTTTGACAGTTAGTGTTCCAGAGTTGTCTTTGTCCGCCTTCCTAAATATCGCAGCAATATCTTCCTACAAGCACAGTGAACACAGAGAGAGAAAGAAATCAGGAGATCGAACATAAAAAGGGAGGATGTTTGCTTTGTTTGAGCCGAAACTGTAATGCTTGTTGGCCAAGCATCACGTATCCTTATACAGAGCATAGAAGTATCATACATCATTGACTTGAGCAACTATTTAACGAAACCATTGATCAGTAAGTAAACTAGAATTTTATTTTGGAGCCTTGAGATTGCACTCTGATTGAGTTGATGTCGGATGGGATAGAAGAGGACCACTTAAATGTGGAATCCGAGCCCCACTTGCGAAGGACTGACGAAGACCTCCTTATTTCACCTTCTGAATGATGTCTTATTCTGCTTGTTAGAAAGCTCTTACTTCGATCCTTACACAACCAGTCCTCAATTCTTCCACAAAATTTAAATACATCAGCTACCTGTGAGTTCTAAGACTTAATAGCATTTAATTTTATATGTTGCACTGGCATAATATCTGACTTAAATCATTTCATCGTTTACATTTCTTCATGGTATATGAAAAACGCTTAGTAGAGCATCAGGTCATAGTAGACACTATTTCAGCGGGACTAAAGTGAACGAGGTCTGTGATAGTGAAATATCAATTACCCACAGCGTACTTCTAATTTGGGATAGTCCAGAACAATTTACGAATTTAAGTGACACAGAAACAAACTCAATGTGCGACGTCAAATGGGTCATAATTCATAACAGCAACAGATCTACAAAGAACAATTAATAAGAACGCATAGCAGTTGAATATAAGTACCATGACCCGGCGCTGGTTGATTGTAGCGCAATCACCAAGGGCATAAACGTCATTGCAACCCTCCACACGCAGCCATTCATCAGTTGCCAGAGCTCGCCTGTTATTCTGTGATGGGAGAAATAGCCATTTTATTAAATCGATAAGTAAAGAAATAATATCTATTCCGGGAGTTATCATCAAGAAAAAGAACCGAATTAAGACGGATGACATAAATGTAAAGAAGCAACAAACCTGACCAATTTGCTTCATAAAATCCCTTATCACAGGATGAGTTCCAATTCCAGTTGACCAAACAACCATGCCATATGGTATATTTGTGGTTTGCCCATTACCTCTTACTTTAGTAGATATTTCCTTGTCAGATACTTTTACCACCATGTTCCCTAATTTTACATCAATTCCATCTCTGCTGAACTTATCTTCTGCGAATTCTGTGATTCTTTTGTCAAACCTGCAGATTGATGCTTACGAGCATGAGAAACTCACAACAGAAGCTTGTGTTTGCTTATTAACTGATGGTAACGGAAATGCAAATATGCAATCAGAACTCAATCCTTAAAACAATAGACTGCCACCAACCAATGAACCACAAAAATTTGGTCGTCAATGGTCTTCAATCTGTGCAAAATTGCATTGACATTTTCACAAAACAATTTTGTCACACTCCTAGACAGCATTATGTTAATGTTAAACGACCCAACTTAAGGGTAAAAATTAGACTTATGATGCTCACAGTTTACAAAACCGTAAAACAGAAGTTCAATGCGGAAGGATCACAGTTTTATCCTTACATATTCAATATATGATCTGCTGCCTCGAGGAGTGTTATTTTAACGAAATCTTTGGCCGTTGGATATAGTTTAACTAAATCCTCGTTCACGAAATCATGCAACTCTGCAGCAAACTCGACACCTGTTGGGCCACCACCAACAACCACAAAGTGAAGAATTCTTTTCCTCTCTTCATCACTCAAATTAGGGAGGCTTGCTTTCTCAAAATTGTCAATCACACTCCTGCGGATTGCTTGGGCATCTTCCACTTCCTACATGAAGGAATCCATTTTCTTCAAGATAGTAAATACATATGCGCGGGGAAAAAAAGGTGGACCATATGCAAAAAGATTGCGAAGCAGTAACCTTCAAGAAATTGCAATGCTCGACAACACCAGGTGTATTAAATGTGTTAGGACGTGCTCCCATGGCTATAACAAGGTAATCATATTCAACAACGAATTCTTCTTTCCCGTTTGTGCTATTGGTGGATCGACAATAAACTTTCTTTTTCTCCGAGTCAATCTTGTAACATTCAGCTTCCCAAAAACTGACGTCAACATTTTTCTGCAAAAAAGAAAGCACTGAGGGAAATTACTGCACCGCTTCTCTTAAGAACATTCAATTTGACACAATTGTTCAACTCTCTGTTTCTTTACCTTACGGACAATGTTGCGCACAGGTTCAACAATGCTGCGAGCTTCAACAGTACCGCACGTAACGCTTGGGAGCAGGGGAGTGAAGGCAAAATAGTTTCGAGGAGATATAACCTGAACATCATAAGATGGGTTATCTAGTTTCTTCAAGAAACTAGTCCCAGCCCAACCAGTGCCTAAAACCACCACTTTCTTCTTCTTAGGCACTGCCCCTGGTGATGCAATATCATTTACGTTCCCGTCCGCATAAGCCACAAGACTCCCACCACTGGAACAACGAATAAAAATTCAGAAGACGGCACACGATTGCACAATACGACTATTTCACACAAAAAACAGAGAGATTAATTTGGATTAACAGGCCGTGTTTGAATCATATGTCGTAGCTAGTAAAAGCAACGATGATAAAATGTTAACAATTATGCCAATGCACTGGTCTACATAATCATCCTGAAATAAGAAATGGAACTAGTATTTCTACTTAGACTGAAGCCACATGAAATAAATAAATCAATGCAGGTTCAAGAACAATTTTGTTCTTCTTAATTTTCGAAATCGCTTCAAATAACAGCACCATACACTTTTCTCCTTAAGATGAAACTATTGCATTTACAAACAGATTCACCATGCGTCACAATTACCAGTGGAACTTCTCAGTACCTCAAAATCTGAAATCATGAACCAAAACATCAAGTCTTGTTCGGTAAAATTTGAAGACAGGGTATAAATTGATCTTCTTCTGTCAATCATTAACATCCAATGTTCTCGGGAACCAAACAGAACGCAAGTCGTATTGAAAAGTAGAAGACAATAATATTATTTGAGAGAGGAAAACAAAGTACCCGATGGTGAAGATCAGAACGAGCTTAGAGAAAGATGGATGATCACGGAAGGTTCGAGAAGCTCTCTCGTACAAGACCATGCCTCTCATTTTCGATCTTCCTCACTCTACAGATCTAGGGCCTCGGAAACAAAAAACACTTGCAAGAAAAAGGAAAAACGGTTACTTACTTTCCGTCTGCTAATAACCTTATTAATAATACAGTAGAAAGTAGAAAGAGAAATGAGAGATGTGTTAAGCTTAGAAGAATAAAAGTTAGGAGAGAAAGAGGTCCGAAACTGTTGGAGGCTTTGAAACGTGGTGTGCGCGTAGGCGTAGCTGTCCAGATGCTTCCGTCTTCGCTGTTTTTGGTTGACTTGGCGGGCAAGTCAAGTGAAGGCACGTGCCTGGTAGTTACTTTTTATGTCACGCAACACGTGTCCGTATTCTGGTTGTCGCCGATTATGGCATGTAGTGGTTGTGGTTTATTTACATTTATTTATTAATAGAGTTAGGGTATTTTTATTTTTCATATCTAATATTATTTGGTACTAAGAAAATGGAAGAGTTATATATCACTTTAGAATATGAATTCGGAAGAACGATCGAGTACAACAAGGTTTAGTTGACCGTGGAATAGGGAGGCGGAGGTTACCATCTTATGGGAGGACTAAAAAACCCTTTCAATTCCGAACCAAGCAAGAGTCACGACGTTTTAATTGAAGTCATCATCTTCTAGAAGAATGACAGTTTTAATAGATTTTGGAGTCTCTCCTCTCCTCCTGGCCTACAGGCTGGATTGACAATTCAAGCAAAAAGGACAACCAAATCTTCGTCCTTTGACTGGCGAAAAAACCAGAAAGTTATGAAACTCTTCAATATTTTGAATTTCAACGCAAAGCCGTGGTCGTCCTTAAATGGACATGAACTGGAAATCGAAAATATGTAACATAGAATAGTTATTCTTCTTTGATAAGAAAATAAATAAAATTTTTAAAAAATACTTAAAAATTTATAACTTGAAAAATAATTTTAAAATTAAATTAACAAAATAAGAAAGGTGTTATACACTCTATTTTATTCGCCTAAATGCTTACCAGTTTAAAAGAGATTTTGTAATTTAGATAATTTTTAAAATAAAATAAATTTGAGTGTAAGTTTAAACAAAAATATTAAATAAATAAAAATAAATCATGTGGTTAGAAGATTAAGAATATGAAATTTGACTTAGAATTTAAAATAAGATAATTAGGGTGATGTCTAAGAATTATAATAAAATTTAAAATATGTAGATAAATGCTTAGGAATTTATTATTTCTTCTAATGTTGAAAATAAAATGTATCTAGATATTTAATCTATGTTATAGGAATTTAAATATAAATAAACTTAAATTTTGATTTGAAAGAGGGTGAGCTAAAATGAATGTGACTTGAATAAAATGAACCTAATCTAGGTATGATGATAGACCTCATTCTTTTTCTAAAAAAAGAAATGAATTTATGAACTATAAATCAAGCTTTTTTAAAAAGAGATCAATTCTACTACTAAATGATGTCAGCCTGATTTATTAAATGAAAGAATATTTGACTCTAAAATGATGGTATTAAGTTTTTTTTTTAAAATGATGGTATTAAACTTTAATACTAATGGTATTTAATAAGGTGAGAAATTATAAACGATACTAAAATTCTTTGTCTCTCTATAGTATGCTCCTTTCTCAAACTCCCCTCACAGTCTAGCTTAGCTCTCGTTGTTTCTCCTTGCTCAGCCCTCTAATGGCTCATCCTTTCTCTTGCACTAGCTCATTCACTGCTCCTCTTGACTACAACACCCCCCCTCTCCAACTTTTGATTCCTAGCCATTTTCCAAAGGGCAATAATGAATTTTGAAATTCCCTTTTATTCTCGCCCTTATACTTTCCATTAGTACTAACACCTTTTGTAAGTTTCTCCTAAAATTTTTGCATGTTTTCCTTACTCAAATATGGTAGATGTAAGGTCCAAAATTGTCCAGACTCTTGTCCCCATCTTTGCTTATGAGTTTCCCCCAATGCCCTGTCCACTTTCAACTTATCTGAACCCCTTCATCCTTTCCCTTTTGGTTTAACTTCCATGCTCTACCACTACTCCTATGCATACCTCTCCCCTTTGTCTAGTTTAACAACCTCATTAAACTCTATTGATTGTGTCTTAGCCTTGTTTTCCCACTAAACCTACGACTCAACATAAACCTTTGAGCAGAAAGTTTGTGCTTAGAGACACTTCTTCACCTACACTTTAATACATTTCACCAACTGTCTATGTTGGCATTTCACTTATATCACCTCTATTGGGGGTCTTGAAGGAGGAAGCAAGAACTTAGGCCTCAAATATGGTCACTTTTTTCATGGAAAAAAGGCCAACTTTTTCCCTCCTTAAGGAAAAGGAAATGAAGCTTTGGAAATCCAAAGGATTAGCTGAAGTGATGTTAAATGAAGACCACTTGATCCTTTTCAAATTTGCTTCCAAGGAGACTGCATGGCAAGTAATTGAAGAAGGCCTTTGGCACTTCAATAGTTTGTCTATATTCTTAAAAATGTAGAAACAAGGATTAAAATGGAGGATTTAAAATAGAAATAAATTCTTTTATGGGTGACCTTTCATCAAATCATTTTAGGGTTTCTACTAAGGGATAAAGCTTATTGGCTAGCTACTTACGCAATCTAATTTGGGTGGATGAAGCCACATCCATTGGGAAAAGGGTTGGATATGTAAGGTTATATATAAGTGTGAATTTGAATAAGATAATTCTGGATGAAATTCCTACCCTTAGGTTAGGAAATAATGATACTTTGATATAAGAAAATGTCAATATCTCTTATTAATGGCTTTAACAAGGGAAAGCTTGGATTTAAATAAGTAAAACTTTCAAATTTGGATTTTTGTAATAAGTTAATGAATCTTGATGACATAGTTGATTTTATTCTACATGAAATGGTGAATTCAGTGGATCAAATTAAGCAATATAGGGGCAATTTCAGCTTAGTAAATGATTCAACCTCTTCCTCAATTAGTACCCCAACAATTGGAGCTAAATTATAGGTAACTTCCCTCCCTCCAACGGAGAGTTCTTTGGATAAAGAAGAAGCTATGCCCTCAAGTTCAAATCCCCTATTGAGCCCTCCCTAAGAAAAGAAGAATGAATGCAACATTGGAGAAGTCGAATGTGGTGGTAGTGTGCAAGATTCAACTAATTCAACTAAGGTCAATTAATAAACTATTATACAAAGGATATATATTATATAACACTTAATGATTATTGACATGAAATTGCTTAAGATACCCCTTTTGACTCATATGTGATTTTAGTTACAATTCGGAAGCAAAGAAGTTAAAGTGAGTTGAAGCTCGATATTTTGGCCATTTTTCGAAGATGAATTTTGAATTGTATTCTTGGGTAAGAAGAAGAAAATTGAAAGACAAGAACATAATTAAAAGAAGAAAAAATGCAAAGAATATGAGTTGCATGGATTATGTATGGAAATTATGTTCAACTCTTCCTCTCAATTCTATCAAAATTGACAACGCGTCATAACCTAGTCAAAATAAAGTAACTAGACTATTACTATAGCAGTGGTGAGTCTAGGTCGATCCCACAGAGAATGTGTGCAAAGTTTATGAAATGAAATTAATCAGTGTTTAGGTTTAGGGGGTTTGGATTTTTAAATAAGAAAACAATGAAACTAGACTAATAAAAACAAATTAACGAAAATAAACGAAAAATGATAAAAGTGGGCAATTCAGTAGAGACTCGATTTTTTGGTTCAATCTCAGCCTACACCCTAATTAAGCATATTTCATAGATTTGTTGTTCTCAAACCTCTTCTGACAACTATAAATCGTGGGTCAATAATTAACCCAAAATTTCCCTTAGATTTTGTTTAATCAAGATACAATCGTTAATTAAACCTAACCACCGAATAAACTAGGATACGATCTTTAGATTTAATTAGGCTGTAGCATTATGAATTAGAAAAATCAATTAATCAAGGCAATAACCATATACTATGCGTCATTTAACCTAGGTCATTTTATCCTTAATGATTACGAATCATTAGTCGCTACACATGAATTTCAACATAACAATTACGGATTACATCAAAATTCTAGCAATGAGTTTGCAATTAAACCATTCAATGAACGCATTAAAATCATCTTTTCACAATACCCAATGGGTTCATGCCCAAATAACCATACAATAACAAAAATCTGATTATCCATACACAAAACCCAAATCCATATGCCTAAGATAACACAAACAATTCAATAGGAGATAAAGAAACAACGAAAATATGAAAGAAATGCTTAACCCAGGTCATTGGCATCGATGTCATCTCCAAACCAACGTCGGGATGTTACCCTTTCATGGGTCTCTCCCTGAAAAATGTTTTAGCCCCAATTGATAACCTTACTGAAGACCCCTAGCTGGTCTCCCTTTGTTTCTGCCATAAGCTTCTCTCTGCTCTATTTCCCTCACTATTCAATGATGTAATGAATAAACATAGTTAGACCACGCTAATGTTCAAGCCTCATTTAAAAACGCTCCTGATGTCTTATATTGAACGCAGCCCCTGTCTAGGTTTAACGCATTTGTCTGCATTATGTAAATGTCATTCTTCTACGTTTTGCTCCTCTGCTATCCTCTTGCGCTGTCGTTTTGGTCATGGATTGCTACATGTCTTCCTGCCCATTTGCTGCGTTTGCTTCATCTTGCTTTTCCATTTTTGTCTCTTTTTCTAGCTATTCATCTTCATTTTCTCTTAAATTAATGTCTTGCATGCATGTAAGACATTAATTTCATGTTGAACATAATTTCCATGCATAATCCATACAGCTCACATTCTTTACATTTTTTTCTTCTTTTATTTTTCTTATTATCTTTTAATTTTCTTCTTCTTGCTCCATGAAGAAAGTCAAAATTAATCTTTGAAAAATGGCCAAAATATAGAGCTTCGACTCACTTTAACTTTTTTACTTCCGAATTGCACCTAAAATCATATATGTGTCAAAGTGAGTATCTTAAGCAATTTCATGTCAATAATTGTAAAATGTTATAGAATAATTTCATAATCAATTAAGCACTGATCAATTTCTCCCACACTTAGCTTTTGACCGTCCTCGAGCAAAACATTAAAATGAAGCTCAAAGACCCAAAAATATTGACTCATTTCCTATATGTTCCAAGAATACATAATCATAAACAAAGATGAATGACTTTCAAAATTCATAGCAAGAATTCAACATTCCAAGTTTTTACTCATGATCAATCAACATTTATCATCTTCAAAAACTAAGCAATCTAATGGTAGAATCGAAAAATGTGTTTAAATAAAATATATCTATAGGTAAACTCAAAACCATTCATGATCATATTATTCCACAACTTTGCATATCATTTCATTTCTTCACCACTAATGTTCATATGCAAAATCATGAATCAAAGGAATTTTTAGGGTTGTAATGTGGGCAAAGGTGAGATAGGATGTATTTGGGTCAAGTAACATAAAAGTCATTAAAGCTAGTGAAACAAATGCAATACTCAATATGAAATCAAGTGCACAAGTTCACACTCATACATAACTGGGTACCGTCAGCTATAACGAATGCAACACTTATATTTCAAAACTCATTTCAGCTCTCTCACACAAACTACATGAAGCATATACCAATCCGAAGGAATCACTCATACATTTTATGCCAAGAATACATTAAAACCACAAGAGTAAACCTTCCAAGCCAACATCTGTCTCATATTCAACATACTCAAATAACACATTAATTACAACTCTAGAAAAATGCATTAATCATGAATAACTTTGCAAACTCATATGCACTTCCTCCTTGATAAATTTATTTAAACAATTTTTTATTTTTCTTTCTTTCTTTCTTTCTTTTCATTTTCTTTTCTTTTCTTTTTTTTCTTTTTCTCTTTTCTTTCTTTCTTTTCCTTATAAAAGTTAAAATAAAC